>JASCZW010012580.1:0-28042 GCA_034211315.2 Aedes japonicus
CTTATCAACATTTGAAAAAGGCGTATTTTTTTGTAGAAAAACTTCAATAACTATTGATTGGTTGAAACTAGCGGCAAAATTTGTATTCCAAAGTACGCGTCTTTAAAAGTTGTAAAACTCGTCTCAACACAACTTTACGGCGGGAATTGAAATAAAAAAGTTAGTGCAAAAAAACCATTTTTTTCTGGTACACCCTAAGCTGATGAGGGAAAATTGCTCTACATCGGTCAATTTTCAAGCTACAAAAAATTTCATATATGAAAATTCCATGAAATTTTCTGCGCTACAACTTTGCGCAACAGTGTAAACGTCTACTTCTGCAAATAAAAAAGTTAGTTTTTGTAATTCCGTGAAAATGGGGACCACCCTAATTTTAATTAACATCACAAAATGGGTCTTAGTAAAACAAACCATGTTGTAGAACATCACTTTGCTGTAAAGTTTCAAGTTTAGGCGCTGGGAGCATGTTTCCTCGTAAATTCGTATTCTGGACCATAGTGCAATGGTTTGGAGAAAAAACATTTTTTTTTTGTTTTTTTTTTTTGGAGAAATGGTCCGCATTTGATTTAAAACCTTCTCGTTTGCACGTTGAGCCTTACCAAAGCATGGCTTCCAACACACACACACACACACACACACACACACACACACACACACACACACACACACACACACACACACACACACACACACACACACACACACACACACACACACACACACACACACACACACACACACACACACACACACACACACACAAGCACCTTATTGCACTGGTTGCACCCACTGGCTGGCATCACTGCACTGGCTATTGCAACCGTCTGCTAAACACACACCCCAGGGGGTCACGAGGGCCTTCTAAGGGGGTCGCGGGCGTCTGACCAGCGTGACAATTTTTATGCATACAGAATAAAAAAATACTGATCCATAAACAACATGACACCTACTTATAAAGTGTATGAATTTAAAGAATAAACGAGTATATTTTGGCCTTCGTGCGTCTTATAATTCGTTCGAGTAGAGCAGAGTAGTGGTGAACGGAAGGCAACGAAGGACAGTTGCTTCTTCCATTGTCTTTTTCTTGCTAGTACACACGATTGAATGGATTCATTTTTTACTTGCTCTTTCCTTCTTACTGAGATGTGAGTTGATGTATTAGTGTGCGTCCTGGTGCGTCGTTAAACGTGAAGAAAAACTCAATGAAAGCGCAGTAGTAGTTAGCTCATTTGATTTGTCTTCTTTTACAACTTAACTGGCCATTCACGCGTCGAGTCCCGAACCAATCAACCGGCCAATTTGTTGCTTCCACATTTAAAATTTTGCTGCGATTTTGGTTTACCGCTGCAAACTAAATATTGTCAACTTGAATAGGTAAAGTATTCAATTAATTTAAAATAGTTACAGAAAAGAACAAGATTATGTTGTACTTTATAGACGGCCTCACCATGCAAAAGAAACGCAAGTATTCCGAGTATTATAAGTATTATATGAAATTCGGCTTCACAACTATAATCGTTAATGGTGTCGATAAGCCACAGTGCGTGCTTTGTGGCGTTGTGTTGAGTATTGAATCAATGAAGCCATCAAAATTGAAACGGTATTTGGATAACAAGCATGCCGAGCATAGTACTAAGATGTGGACTTTTTTCGGCGTCATGAAATTGAAACGGCAGAGATTCGATGCCACTGGCACTGGCAGCATTCAACAACAAAACACAGCAGTAGTGCAGGCGTCATATGAGACAGCACTGGAAATCGCTAAAAAAAACCTCATACGATTGGAGAAACTCTGATCAAACCTAGCATTAGCATTAGCATTAGCATTGACGGTTGCACACCTCGTGGATGGAGCTACGATGAGGAATAATTCGTTGAAGACATTGCAGTTTCTTATACGTTTCTTCACGCAACAATCTCCACGAAAACACTCCTCGATCGCTCACCTGGCCACGTCCATGCAACCGTTGGTGATAGGAAGGATTTGGTATCTACCTTAAGAAGACACGGGGAACCCACGTAGCCTTCAGTAGATATCAAAGGAAAAAGGAAATGAATAGTCGGAGAGAATAGTTGAGCAGAATGCCCTGTTTGGTGCACAGAACAAAAATGTATTAAAAAATGGTCGTTGGGAGCATCTAGTCTAAGAAGGTTAAGTGATGCTCCATTTATCTTCAAACGGTTGGGACTTCAGCATTAATTATAGTCCTAGCTCCCTATGGCTTATGGTTATAGCGCCATTACTCGCTCTCTGAAAAGAAAGAAGAAAGCGCCGACCCAAAATCATATGTTCCCCCCCTCCCCCATCACACACACACTCACACATACCTCACTCGCCCACATCACTACTTCTGTTTGGATTAAGATTAGTGAGCGCCGACTGAAAGTTAAAAGCGTCCAAACAATTCACCAACTGTCAAATATTGCAATTAAATGTCGACTACAATGTTTACAGGTTACACAAATTATTTATTGTTGATTGTAAGGAAATGTACCTTATAGTTAACCTTTTATTAAACTTGATAGTTTATCACTGTTAATACTACTAATGTGAAAATTTGAATCAAAATAACCGAGAATAATAGATATCAGCGGTCGCAGCTCTAAAAACAAAATTTTCAAACGAATTAACTCGACAACATGATAAGTGTCAGCTAATGACCAATAGGTCTGTGCCATTACAAAGAGCAAAAAATAACAAAAGAAGGGGAAGGCATATTAGATAGGAGAAAGTATGAGAGTAGTTGTTGAATTCAGGGCAAACCCTTTCTCATGAAGAAATAGTTTCATATATCTCTCTCCTCGTTCGATGTAACTTCCTGCCCGGCCACTAATCCAACATACTTACCGCCAGGATTATACATATCGAACAGCAAAAACGCACAAAACAATTAGTAGAAGAAAAGAGAGACAGACAGAAGAAGGAAAAGACGATAAGATGCACGTCTGGATGTCTGAATGCGCTGTATCATTCGATCCCATGAATGAAAATGACAAGTACAAATTTGTCAATATATCTTCATACTACCGGAACCGTAATATTTTAATACAATACTTAGCTGAATGTTTGATCCGGCATCCAATTGCAGAAATCGGCAAGACTCACGACTGCGTCTTTTATCTAACTGCATGTTCACAAATCACCTAAGAGAAACTCCTGTTAATCAACTTGCGAGTGCTCATCCGTTTTCAGAACAAAACACTCGGCCAGTGTGTTGGTGGCATCACATAAACGTCCCCGCGGCGGTATTGGTGCCGACCAGCTGCCAATCGTTGGTCGCGCAAAGAAGCAACATCCTACAGGAGAACGACAGTAAAGGAGCCATCTTAAAGAAATAACCTCCAACGGGACGATTCAATTCCCGAAAATTCCACTATCCACTGCACCGGTTATAGCACTTCACTTTTGCGCCGCTGCCGAACTGGTTAAAATTAATTTTGTTCAAATTTTGTGAAAACTTGCGAAAAAAAAACTGACAGCAGAGAAAAAAACTGGAGAAACTCTGATCAAACCTAGCATGCTGAAAATGGTGAATTTGGTTCTTGGGAAAGCAAGTGAAAATAAAATGCGGCAAGTGTCATTATCAAACAACACTGTTCAAATACGAATTGCCCATATGTCCGAAGACGTGAAAGAGCAAGTTCTGGAAGAAATAAAACAATCTCCTTTATTCGCAATTCACCTCGATGAATCCACGGACGTCAGTTCCTGTGCGCAGCTGTTGGTGTTTGTGAAGTACGTATGCTCTGCTGGCGATTTAAAGAAGGAGTTTCTTTTCTGTTGTGACTTGGAAGCTACTGCCAAAAGTAATGATATCATGGCTAAAATCAAGGTGTTTCTTGAATCTGGTGACTTGCAGTGGAAAAAACGTTGTGGGGTTTGCACCGATGGAGCTCATGCAATGCTTGGCAAGAAATCTGGATTTCAGATGAAGGTCAAAGTGCTTGCCTCACATGCCGCAGGTGTCCATTGCACGATCCATCGATATGCTCTTGCCAGCAAGACGTTGCCGGAAGTGTTTAATTGGTCATAAAGATTGTTAACTATGTTAAGTCTGGAGCCCTGAATACACGTTTATTCAAGAAACTCTGCCGGGAAATGAACTCAGATCATGGGGTTCTTCTCTTCTACACTTCCATACGCTGGTTGTCGAAGGTAAATGTACTCAACCGTGTTTTCGAGTTGAACGATGAGATCCAAACGTTTTTGAAAGCTCAAGGGAAAAATGATTTCCTTGCACATTTTAATGAAGGAGACGTTCAGAAGCGTCTCGCTTACTTAGTTGATGTTTTTGAGCATCTGAATTTGCTGAATTTGAAACTTCAGGGCAAACAATCCAATCTTGTTCACTTCCAAGATCATCTTCATGCATTCGCGGAAAAACTAAAAAATTGGCGCCGAAAAGTTAAGATGGGAAATGTTGCCATGTTTGATCGTCTGTGCAATATGACTTCGGCTCTCCAAGCAGAAATTATTGCACATTTGGATTCACTGGAGCAGCAATTTGAGAAGTATTTCCCAGAGTTGAAGCAAGAAGTAGCTGCTTTAGTACGCAACCCGTTTTCATCTTCATTGGATGTGGCTAGCCTTCCAGATGAGATACAGGATGAATACTTGGTCCTGAAAAACGATTCTTCGTCTCGCGAATTGTTTCATGAAGAGGAACTGAGCCAGTTCTGGTGTGCTATGTATGGCTCGTACCCCAAAGTTTCCATGGAGGCATTGGAGATCCTAATCCCATTCGTGTCAACAATCCTTTGTGAAAGCGGATTTTCGACTCTACTTCAAATCAAAACGAAGACAAGAAACAGACTGAACGTTGAAAATGACATGAGATTGGCGTTGCCTCAAACACAGCCCCGAATTTCAAATCTAGTGTCCTAAATCCAGGCGCAGCAATCACACTGAGAGTGTTTTCCCTGGTTATAACATAAAATGTCGTAATAAATCAAAAAGATCGTAAATTGATATATTTCTTTATTTTTTATCGCAACATAATCATATTAGTTTTCCAATGGGGTCGCGGGGCCATTACTGATTCAAAAAGGGGGTCGCGAGCTCAAAAAGGTTGGAAACCACTGACATAGGGCATCCGATTTGTTTCAGTAAGAGCCAATCAAAAATCATGGTTGTCACCTTGTCGTAGGTGAGAGGGCTAGTCTCATGCAAAATGTCATGGGAGACCAAATACATGATCAGCGGTGATAGTATCATACTCTGCTTTCTTTAAATTGCCACGTCGTAGTACGTTTATTTGAAGGCACTGAAGGAGGTGTGACACTGGTGGGTTGGGCCGCAATTCAATTTTTGTTCGAAGCTAGGAAAATCTACAAATACCAGATATCAAATGATTTTGGAAAACGACTGCCATTTGCTTGACAGTTTTTTCAGTGTTACTTATTCTCTAATTATCTTTATTTAAACATCAAATATACCTATACAGTTGGTATCATTAATAACCTTATTGTTCGCTTCATTATCGAAATGGGTGAGTGTTTAGATCATGATTGTGAGCAACTAATAATATGTTCTGATGTTTCAGGTGCAGACAATTCAAATATATATTATAATTTAAATGTGGGGTCTATTCGAAGGCCGTGATCCAAGCACAAACTCTAATATTATTTAGCTAGGGATTAGACCTTTAGAACTGAACAAAGGTTATCGAAAAGTGTAACTTAGGACAGATGCTGACAAAGAATTAAAGGCTAAGGTTTTATGAAAAGAGTAGGACGCGGTGGGTCCACTTAGGGAGTAGCCTTGAAGTCAGAGAACAATTCTTCGCTATATCGGTTAGCTTTGCTTTAATAGTCTCTTGAATTAAAGTCATAAAAATAATAACCCAGACTCACAACCAAAACAACCGCGATAGTAAAATGTAACGTTTCTGTAAGATTCAAACATCACTTTGGAACCATTTCTGTTTTAGTAGATCAAAATAATGACTTCATATGAAGTATGATTTGAGAATTCACGATTTTACTCTTTCTTTTCGGGATATGCCATATTTCACTGTAGTGCGGAATTGTGATTAACCGATTGAAAAGTCTTCTTTTTGCAGTATGCGTTGATGTATTTTGATGCTCTAATAGAATCTCATAGTAAGCAAACTTCAACAGTCCAATAGGTCCACTGCGGATTGAAAACAACGGCCTGCTTATCCTGCAACTACTAAAACAATTCGTAGCATAGTATACTTTCACATAACACTTTAAATGCGTAATCGACGGTATGGAAACAAGTTCAAGAAACGAGAACCGAAATCAAAAACTCCTAATCGTCTCAAGCCTACATCTTTTGAGCCTTAGCATAACGTACCGAAAGCCGTGCAATTAATCAAACCCTATTTTCCCAGAGTAAAGTTCGCGACATTTGCAGAAGGTCACTGACCATCTCGGCAACAAACCGTTGATATTCCCCCCGTCTTAAAATAGAGAATTTCGCACAAAGCATGACGGCTGGCTGTACTGATAACAGTCCACGCATAGAAAGCCTCATTGGATGATGAAACTCTCTGTAGGTAGGTTCTGCAACTGACAAGGTAGGATTTTCGGTTTTCCGATAAGCATTCGACATTCTGTCCTTCGAAACCTCGCCCAACCGAAGAGAATTTATTATCGAATCCGGTGACTCACGTGCGAACTGCTCCTCTTCGTTGTTTACCTTTCGTCAATCCTCGACTCGACTCGGAATGATAAGGCGACGAGCACAGCTTACAACCTGCTGCCGTGACACCACAATTGTTTTGAGTGGATCTCTATACTGTTCGTCTACACTATATATTATTGATATTTGCTTTTGGGAAGGGCACCGTTGTGATGATGAACTAACGCCAAGTCACATTCAGGAAGTGTCTGCTTCGAGAAGTGGTTGTTTTCAAAACTTGCTCTTCTCCCAATCCATGCGCAAAAATGTAACTTTCCAAATAAATGTTCAACCAATTATCGATAGTTTACTAATTGCTTTATTTTTGTTATTTTTCTCCCGCAGGGTGAAATCACCGAAGCCGAAGATGGACACGGCGACGGGCTCCGGACTGATGGAGGAATATGACCTGATGAAGCAGTCCAAGTACCGGGTGTACATGTCCAACATTGATAAGGCGCTGAAGAACTTCGAGTACTCCAGCGAGTGGGCCGATCTGATTTCGGCTCTCGGGAAGCTGAATAAGGTGATTTCCTCCAACTCACAGTATCAGATCATTCCCAGGCGGATCAAGATTTCGAAACGGCTGGCACAATGCATGCACCCAGCGCTACCGTCCGGAGTGCATCTGAAGGCACTGGAGTCGTACGACGTAATATTCAGCAACATTGGAGTGGATCGGTTAGCCTCCGAACTGTTCATCTACAGTGCGGGGTTGTTTCCGCTACTTGGCTATTCGGCCATGAACGTTCGACCCACGCTGCTGTCGATCTACGAAAGTATTTCGTTCCACTGGGCGAAAAGTTGCGACCCGCCCTCGGTGGATTCCTGAGCGGTGTATTTCCGGGTCTAGAATCCGGACAGGATCACTTCGAACGAACCAGTTCGGTGCTGGATAAAGTTTGCGCTGCCGTCAAGCCAGAATGCTTCTACACCTGTCTGTGGGAATGCATAGTGACGAATGCGTCCGTACGTCTCCCAGCCATAAGCTACGTGCTGGAACACTTCGATAAGAAACGGATCTGCTCCGACCAGAAAGAACTGATGGGAGGCAGCGTAGAATTGCTAGTCACTGGCCTGTGCAGCTGTCTGAACGATTCCGTGATCCTAGTTCAACGAAACACCCTGGAGTTCCTGCTGCTGGCCTTTCCCCTGCACCTAACGATTCTATCGCAGCGGGATGTCACCAAGCTAGTAAAAACTGCACTAAACACCATTCTCAGGCGAGACATGTCGCTAAATCGACGGCTTTATTCCTGGCTTCTCGGGGCGGATACTAGCCTCGGTAAGCACCTGGAAGATATAGGTCACGATGGTGAAACCAGTGACCCCAACACCTACTTCGAGTCCCACTCCAAGCAGGTGCTAATCAGCGCGTACAAACTCATTCTCAAATCCAGCATCTGCTCGAACCCGCCGGATCTTAGCCCATATCGGATATTGATCTCACTCCTGGACAAAGCCGAAATCGGTCAACGGATACTGGACAATGTGCTGTGCGAAATCATCCGGACGATTTCGCTATGCAACGGAAACCACGAAGTGCAGAAACAGGCCAATCTTCTGTTCTCCTCGTTCGATCCGTCGTACATCTGGAACTACATGACCACACTGTACCGGGATGCTGCCATGAAGAAAGCAGGGAAGTCTACCGGAGCCACCGGCAGTGCAAATGTGAATAGTGTCAACATAAAGGAACACATCCGAATAGATGCCGGTCTGCCGGGGACGGTCGAAGTGTGCTACCTGACGGAGTTTCTGCTCGAGACGCTCTCGTTGGAGATCTACAACGAGACGACGCGCGTCTATTTGCCCAAGTTTCTGCTCTCGCTGATCCGCATGCTGACGGTGTACTCGGAGAACATGAACTCCAACGAGGTGGCCGCCTCGCTCAAGCTGTGCGTCAAGATTGTGTCCAAGGTGCAGCCGATGATTATGTGAGTTTGGTTTTTTTTTAATTAGTTTTGTAGTTTCCGTTTAAGTTATTGAACTTCAGAAGTGAGAAAAACAATTCTCGAGTAGTTTTTCAAACAGACGTATCCGATTTTGTAAACAAAGAGGAGAAGTAAGATTCAAATGTACATTTCTCAAACTTTCGGCATCCCCGCGGAAACTAGCATCATCTTCATGTTAGGGAACTGTTATTTCTGTGTTGATGGTCCTATTTTGCATTAAAGTACTAAAGGTTTCGAGAATTTAACGATTGCATCTTATTTCCCGGCTTTGTTTACTAAAATCAGATACGTCTGTTTGAAAAAAGTACTCGAGAATTTATTTACAGTGTAAATAGTCATTCCGTAAATAGTCATTCCGAACCATTTCGCTAAATTTTGTCAACAACTCGTTCTAGAAGCTGATTTTCACAATACCAGGTATGAAGAAATTGTTGTGCTGGATTATTTTCATAAATTTGTTTCACAATGTTTGGTTCTAACTTTAAAACCTAAGACGTGAGAGTGCAATATCTAGTTATTGAAAATGATATCCATCATTGAATATGATTCGAATATAACAGTGAATTCGAATATAATATCGAATATAACAGTGAATATTTATTCAAAAAGATGAAAAATCACTATTTATGCCATATTATCTAATAAGAAGCTTAGTTACTTTTTTGAAAAATTGTTAGGAGCCCTCCTGGACCCCCTTATAATTTGTACATCATTTTGACGGGTATCAGTTGTTGAATAAATTAACGGTAAATTTAGCTGCTAATACCTGCTAACCTGTTATCTACGCATCCTCGAAGATTGCTCAAAAAATTCATTAAAACCTACGTTAATCCTTTAAATGAATAGATAATGATAAGTTGTTTTCTACAAAAAGGCGTATTTTTGAAGTACCTTAAACTCTGTAGAACATTTAAAAAATGGGAAAATTCAAATAAAAAAGTTATGATAAAAAAACGAGTTTTAAGGGGGTATTACATTTTTCATTCCTTTTTCACCCTACAACTTCGTCCAGTTAAGAGATAGAAAGTTTATGTCTTCTACAAAGTTTCATGAAATGACCTAATCTACAATGATCTAATACATAATTATCGATTTGAACCAGAAATAAAATAGTTAATTTTTTTATCTAGGTGTATACACCCCTTAAATCAAATTTGTTATCACAAAAATAAAGTACTGCAAAAATGTAGAAATATTGCAGAAGACATCAATGGGCCACACCTAATAGTTTCGCCGCAAATACCCATGTCCCACTTTTTTTCATTTCGTCCCACTGTGGCCAGCGCTACCGCATTGTAAATTACTAACTGAACTATACACATCGAAAAGCTGTGTTGATTGTGAAATCCGTGCTCGGACAACCTCGGAAAACCACAGCTATGGAGGATGGCCTCATCAAAGGACAGTCCAGAGACGGCTTGTCGAGAAGCAGTTCATCGGTCGAAGCCCCCGGAAAGTTCCGATGCTCACCCGGAAACACCTCAAAGACCTCTTCAAATTTGCGAAAGACCACGGAGACTGGGTTGGCCCCGAAAACGGGATAAAATGGCGAAACATACTGTGGTCGGACGAAAAGGAAGTTAATTTGATTAGATCTGACGGAAAACGGTTGGTTCGGTGACCGGTGGATTGTGCATTCCGCCCACAGTACTCGACGAAAACATTCAAGCATGGCAGCGGAAACATCATGGTGTGGGGATGCCTTTCATGGTACGGAGACGGTCAAATCTTCTGAATTAAGAAGATAATGGACCAATACCTCTACGCCGAGATTATGTAAACCGTTGTGCTACACTGCTCATGCGGAGTGGGAAATGCCGTTGAAATGGAAGTTTAGCTGAACAATGATCCAAAACATACTGTTCCTACCGTCAAGAAATGGTTTGCGGACAACAACGTTGATGTCAAGCAATGGTCTCAATCCGATCGAAAACCAGATTATGAAGAAGTCAGTAAAACCCTCGAAATCCGAAAACAAGTAGGAACTTTGTGCCAGAATCCAGAAGGCTCGGTATACGTCAGCACATGCAGAGCATTGGTGGAGTCAATGCCACGGAAAGTGCGGGCGGTAATCCGGAACAAAGGAAACTTTACCAAATACTGATGATAGACGTTGAGAGAACCAGTTTTATGAATGATTTTGAGACTGGTCTTATTTTATTGTCGGGTGTTTTTTCGACATACGAATTCTTGAAGGCTAAATTTGTTTTTTAAATTGTTCTCAAGAACTCAACCCACCAAACTGTCCCCAACTCAGACCGATAGAGAGATTTTGGGCTATTATGAAGAGGGTGTTGAAGGTGAATGGCAGTGTCGTCAAAAGCATCAATGAATTGAGAACCCAGTGGAATAAGATTGCCAAATCGATGGATGAGAATAATGTGCGCCGGTTGATGCAACGTATTCCGGAAAAGTTCCGAAAATATGACGTGTACAAAAAGCTTAAGCTTAAATACCAAACCACAACACACTTGTTCATAATGGTCTAAATCACAAAAAAATATGACGTGAAGCGTCTGCGCAGAGTTCACCGAGGGACATGGTCGACGAACATTGTCGAGACTCTATTGAAAACTCGTTCATGCCATAATTGTTTCGGCGAATTGGCATCCTCAGCTGTTGCGCAATGCCCTTGGTTGAACGTTTATGTTAATCTGCTCCAGGATGCTGCTGCAATCGATTCGGCCTTGTAAAATGTCTGCAACAAAGTGTGCCCTGGATGCGTCACAACGAAACCGAAGCGATGTAAAATCGATCAATCGAGAACGGCTCTCGTAACTCGGCATATGGGAAATGGGCAACCTTCTCAAAGCAAAGCGTAAAAACATGCGTTGAACAGATTCGACTATATTTACGTCATTAATAAAGCTCGGATTTCAGACGGCAGAGCAATATTCCAGAATCGATCGGACCAAGGAGCAATAAAGAGACTTCAAGCAGAAGAATATCGGAGAAGTCTTTGGCCATGTGCATGATTGTCCGCTCGAGGTTGCTACTCTGTTATTGCCAGGTCAGCTGTTCTTACACAGAGAACCAACAGATCTTGCTTGGAACTAGCATACATCCTCAATGGGTAAAAACTGGCTCTCCCAAACTAAAACAGGTCAAGTAGGCGTTGACGCGATACTCGCTTTGAAGGAAGCCGAGTAATCCTCTGAGCTTGCACGAGAAATCACTGGGCTGTTGGATAGAATTAATGGGTTTGCAGCAGGGTCCGTTTTGGCAAACGGTGTACTTTATTCAGCTGACATTGGCACCGAATAAGATATTTATTTTCTGTACAGAGATGAACATTAAAGTTATTCAAATTTTGGCAACGATTCAAACCAACAGTAAGGACGCTATTGGGGCCACTGTTGAATGCTGTTAGGGCCACTCACAAGAATGAATGGTTTATATCCATATATTATAAAATTATGTTTAAAATATCGGCCTTGGAGACCGATTTGTGGTGCTGCTGTTGGGGCCACTCACAAGTTTCAGTGGTTTATTTTATTAAAATACAAGATTACGTTAAAACAACGAGTTCGAGAATTGATTTAAACAAACAGCAGGGGTGCTGTTGAGGCCACTCATAAGTATGAGTGGTTTATTTCAATGGAATACAAGAACACGATGAAACATCGAATTTGACTAACAAAATTACCAAGCTGATGAAATGTAAAAGTAATATATTTATCAATTACGCCTAGATTATTCTTGGTGGCTATACTATATATAGCCCATCAAGAGAAATGCAAACGAACATCCAAAATCCTTCATAAAATGATTCAGTATTGAACATAACCAAGCGCGAAATAACTTGTTTGAAGTTTGCTTTTCTGCAATCGCTGCTCGCTGTTTGCTGGCATATGATGATTTCCCTATCACAGTCATCATTCTTTTATAACTAGTTGTTTAAATATCGGATAAGTCTTCAGCCATCCGAAAAATAAAGCCTAGAGCTCTTGACGCCTTGGCCACGATGTACAAAATGTAAAGCTTGTACGTCAACTGAGAATCCTGAATAACTCCTAGATCTTTTACGTACGTCGCCCGTTTTATTACCGTGCGTTGAAGCTTATAGTCGAAGAGAATCGGCTCCTTTTTTCTAGAGAAGGTGATCAAGGTTGAGGCTGCACCAGTGAGCAAAGATTTGTAGCTGCTGTTGTAGGAGATGACAATCGTTGATAGACTGGATTCGTAAAAAGATCTGTAGGTCATCGGCATACGAACGACGGGGGCGTACCAGGGCTAGGTTCACACCTTTTAAGTACAGTAAGAAGATTAGCGACCCTAAATGGCTCGCTTGAGGTATTCCTGAAGTGGATGAAAAAACGTCGGACATGCAATCACCAACAGCAACTGTCAGCAGACGACCAGTGAGATAGAAGCGAAACCATTGTAAGAGACTTCCATTAACTCCAAGCTTATGTAGTTTTGCGATAGCGATGTCGTGGTTGAGCTTGTCAAAAGCTGCTGAAAGGTCTGTATAGATGACGTCCGTTTGCGCCATTTCGGCCATATTTAGCCATATTTAATAAACGAAGTGAGACACAACGGCCGACCATGAACCCGTGTTGATCTTCACTTAAGTATTGCTTGCTGTGAGAGGTCGTAACGAGCTAAGAAAGCTTCGATACCGCATTCAAATAGACGAAATGACCGGCAATGCGCCTCAATGAATTCGGTATCACGTGTCCGATCAGGTGGAATATACACAGCATAGAGAAACAGTGTTCTATCCAGGACCAGGAGGACTAAGAAGAGCGCTGGCAGCGAACGATCGTGGGAAGGGAAATGGTGCAAAAATTAGTATCTTTCATTTAATTCCAACTACCTTTGCTTATCTTCGACAGATACGCGTATTTCGTCTACAATGTGCAGACTTCTTCAGTGTCTCGTACTAATAACTCGACTTAAGTCGACTACGTCGGTCGCGTGAGATTGCAACAGTGTAGTTCAGCCATCATTCAGTGTAGCACTGGAGGTGGCTTATAAGTAAACTGCGAACGTTTCAAACGTAAGAATATTAATATACGCTGGTTAGACTCAGTTAGATTCCAGAGTATAACGCTGTTATAGCAGTGGACGGATGGCCGGCAAATACGTCGAACATCCACAATCACGTAGGAAATGACAACGGCACGGCGGAGACCAAGCGTAAGGCGAACGATTCAGTCATCGTGATAGCAAAGAATTGGGTACTGGTTTACAACACAGAACCGGGTCAGGAACGTGTCCAAGTCACCGCAACAGTTCCGTAAGGTTCGATCCAAGGGCCGGTGCTCTGGAACACGATCTATGACGAAGTGTTGCGACTTCCGTTCCCTGATGGGGTAAAGCTTGACGGTTCCGAGGACGACGTTACGCTAGATTTCTATGGAGAATCCATAAAAGAGGTAGAGTTAACGGCCACACTCCATTGGCATAGTGGAGGAATAAATACGCTCAAGAAAAGAAGGAGCCCATCACAAAACGGAAGTTAATGTGGTCAACAACAGAAAATTGGAGAAACAGGCGATGGTTAGTGCAGGCAACCATCACCTAAAAGTAGTCCCTGAGATACTTGGGGGTTCTGATCGACGATAAGCCGTACTTTATCAGCCACGTACGCCTGCAAGAAAACCTCGTATTACCCCGCATGATGTCGAAAAGCTAGGCGGTGCAGGGGAGCAAGCAAAAGCTCCAGGCAAGTGCCGCCCTGTCCTCTAAGTACTAAGAGCTATATAATGTGCCTAAAAGTGGTCAGTGCATACCGCACAGTAACGCGGCCTGTGTCTTAGCGGGGATGATATCCATAGGCATCAAAGAGGATGTAGAGTGTTTCGAGCAACGTGGCACAAGAGGTACCCGGAAGACCTTTAGAGTATATAGCCAGTATATAGCTAAGTGGCAAAGAGAATGGAACAGCTCCATCAAAGGTCAGTGGATCCATCGACTCATTCCTGAACTCTCCGGATGGGTCGGTCGGCGACGCGGTGAGGTAAACTTCAACTTGACGCAGATTAGACAGTGCCTGCGGGACTAGGGGCACGCCGAGACCTCCACATGTCCCGGGTGCGCGAATGAAGAGGAAACCGCAGAACATGTGTTCTTCGCATGTCCTCGCTTCGAGTTTCTCGCTGCACGAGAAACGGCATGATGATCGTGAGCGGTCGGGACACAACCCCGGACAACCTTGCTAAGAGGATGTGGCAAGACCGGGATACCTGGGACGCTGTGAGAGCGTTGCATTCGTCTTTCATTCGCCGTTAGACTCGCAGCGAGTCTTAAGGCGAGTTGAAACCGCTGTCCCTCCACAGATATGAAAGTAAAAGCAAAACAATGCTTGACAAATTCGGGGCTTTTCAGGTTGTCTGTCCGGAATCGAACCCTGATTCTTCGTTGCCCTTTGAAACTATGAAAGTGTGGTAACAACCATCAATAGTTGATGTCCCAAGTAATATTTCAGGTTTTATAGACATGTTTCTCCACATTCTCCACAGCCATCTACACGGTGTTCAATAAGTTCGAATACAAGTTTTCATCATTGCGTAGGTATGCGCCATGTACATATTCTGCATTGGTATTGGTGTCAGCTTTAGCTTCATTCATACGCTACCGAATGTGCGCGGTGTTGACATTCTGTTAGTTGTTGTTCGTTTGTTACGCGCGATGAAAGAGTATCGGGACTTCGTAATTAAGCGTTTTTTGAACGGTGAGCGACCCGGCGATATATTCCGGCTGCTGAAATCGCATGGGGTCAAGCGGAACTTTGTCTACACGACCATCAGGCGATACCGGGAGACGTCCTCGACCAATGACCGTGCGAGATCCGGTCGGCCGCGTTCAGCGAGGACGCCACGGGTCATCAAGATCGTGAGGGAGCGAATTCGGCGCAAAAAGAACCGCTCAATCCGGAAAACGGCTGCAGATCTCAACGTTTCCATTGGAACCGCTCACACCATACTCACCAAGGACCTTGGTTTCAGGCCTTACAAAAACGTAAGGTCCATGGCGTTTCGGAGGCTACCAGCAAAAGCGGTTGGATCGAGCTAAGAGGATCCTCTCTCGGCACGCTGGTCAGGAGTTTGTTTTTTCGGACGAGAAACTGTTCGTGCTGCAGCAGCCGCACGATGTGCAAAATGACCGGGTGTGGGCGCCATCGAGGGACAGCATTCCTGAATCCAATATAAACATCCCTCGGTTCCAAAGTGCCGCGTCGGTGATGGTTTGGGGGCAGTATGCAAACGTGGTAAGCTACCCTTGGTGTTTATTGAAAAAAACGTCAAAATCAACGCGGCGTACTACAAAACTGAGGTTTTGGAAAAGGTTGTTGCCCCCAGTCTCCGAAGCCTCTACGGCGATGAGCACTACGTGTTCCAGCAGGACGGTGCACCAGCCCATACGGCAAATGTGGTTCAAGCCTGGTGTCGGGACAATTTAACCGACTTTCTGGACAAAACTTTGTGGCCTCCCAGCTCCCCGAACTTGAATCCTCTCGACTTTTTTGTTTGGTCCTATATGATGGCGAAGCTGAACGAATACAAGGTCAGCACTTTGGATCATTTCAAGACGGTAATTCTCAAAATCTGGGACGAAATGCCCATGCAGTCCGTGCGTGCCGCCTGCGACGCGTTCGAGAAACGTTTGAAGCTCGTTAAGGAGTACAAAGGGGGGGTCATTCCAAGAGAAATGTTGTCAACGTTCCTTGTAAACATAGCTTTCAATAACATAAATCCAAAAAATAAAAAAACATGTTTTCATTTTTTTAACAAATTTTGAAAGTGTATCCGAACTTATTGAACACCGTGTAAGTAACTAGTTTTACAGTGACATTCTGTAAACATGATAGCTTGGGACAAGCGTACATTACTGGTAGGATCAACCAGAATTCATGTCGCCGTACAGAGTATATAGGTTAGTTAACACTGTCATATCGGAACAGGACTGATCGAAGTAGGTCGCGCTCCGGGACTGTCGTGTTTGTGCTTCGCTGCTTGTTTTATCTGCAAATTTTCGAGAAAATTAAATATTTAGTGGAAATTATTGTGTAGTGTTGAACTTTTCATCTTGATAATGATTCGGTCACTAAAGAGTTGATTGCGGTCCAACACGAGGCTTTCGACTGGTGTAAGGGCAAAGTGTCCCCGGTGCAGACGGAACCCCGAACAAACAGCCTTGCGGCGACAGGAGGAGCTCGAATTCACCCGCGTCACTCGGAGATGTTTGGTTAATGGTCGTGGAGCGTTCATGGTCGACCATCTCCTTAAGAACAGAATGTTATCTGAAGGGTACGCGGACCTGCTCTGGTTGCTCGATGTTACAACCACAGCAATGGATTGTTCTGGAAACCCGGGTGAGCTCTTTCCATTTTCTCCTTTTGTGTCCCATTACAATATTTTTTGTTTCGATATGTATGTATATGTATGAGTATGTACACTCGGTGGCATGGGAGAGGCCGAGCGGGGTTTTGTTGGCGGAAGACTCCATGTTCAGCCTCCTGTAACTTTGTCAATTGTCAGTGTTTTTGGGTGAAGGTTTGACGGCATTATGCAAAATGTGTGAACCTGGTGTGATCAGGGTTTCATGTTGATAGGGTTTCTGGATTTGGGGTTGTCGTGGCATGTGTGAGGGGAGTCATTTTTGGACGTGTAGATTTCGGGGGTCCGTGTTTCTGTGAGGGGTTTCCCTTTTTCACCCGATGCTGACCTTGCTGAGGTGTCGGTGCGGGGAGGAAGTCGAGGTGAATTTTATTAATAATACTGTATAACACTGTATACGTAGTTTTCACAAACCAGTTCATACTGAATGCCATATTTTCAAAGTTCTTCGTGGGTTACACTAGTTGTTTGGGATATTGCACGCGTAACAAATCATGTGTATTAATTAAGATGAATTCACCTCGGCTTTTTTTTTGCACCGATGTTTCAGCGGGGTCAGTATCGGGTTAGGGGGGGGGGGGGGTGTGCTCGTGTTGGTGTGTCAACTTTGATGCCAGCTGTGGTCCGGACCACTTCGTGGAGGTAGTTCAAGTTTTGTCCGCATTGTTTTCTGTATTTTTGAAGGGGTGCGGATTTTTGGGGTTGCTGTGTCCAGGGATGACTTTTTTCGCATATGTTGTGATAGCTTCGGGTCTGTAAGTTTTGTCGGCATACATGGCATTTCACCCAAGTGCGCCTCTCACATTCATATTGCTTGCCTCCTCTGGGGATGAACCAGTTGCCACACTGGCGAGAAAATCACCACGCTTACGATGAGTGCAAAACAAGCCAAGTGTGAGAGGGAGTCTCTTGAGAGCATTTGTGGTGAAAATTTGAGAGCACGCTCTCGAGTGAAATGAACGAATTGTGCTCTCGAGCGCACCCACCTAGTTCTCGCTGGTGTCTTCTTGAGAGACCGCTCTGCAGAGCCAAATCTTTAGAAAATCTTCAGTGCCCTTTTTTATGCATGTTTCCAAACTTATGAGTCCAAAGTTGTGAGGATTTTTTTAATTCTTTTGTGAATGACTTAGATATATAACTACTTCACCTAAGTTGTTAACCGATATACAAGGAAAAAACGTGATAATAAGATAATAATGGAGACACAAAAGGCTTATTTCTTCAGTAGTTATTCGTTTCGGGTGTTGATGGGGCACATTCGAAACTGTTCAATGCCTTATCACATGTTTCGTCTTGAGGTTTTTTTGGGAATGGAGAATGTTCTTATGATAGGTAAGAGACCCCTCCCTTCTCTGAAAGGGGAGACTCCCATACAAATGAAACACAAATTTCTGCATAATTCAAGTACGAATCAAGTTATTGAAACCAAATTGGGCATGTGGGGTTTTCTGGAGGCGAAATTTTTTTCTATGGTGATTTGAGACCCCTCTCTTCTCTAGAAGGGGGAGGAGGCTCTCATACAAATTGAACTAAATTTGGCATGTGGAGGTTTTTGAAGGCAAGATTTTTTTTCCTATGGTGGTTCGAGACCCCTTCTTTGACTGGGGGGAGGTGCTCTCATACAAATGAAACAAAAATTTCAACCAAACATGAGAACTATCCAGGCAACCGAAACACAAATTTGTATTATTCCGATAGGCAGCAGGTTCTGATAGAAGATAGAACCCCTTCTTATTCAAGAATGGGGGCTGTTTCAGTTATTCTTAGTGCTACATTATGCACAAGAAATTAATATCAGATTATGAACGAGAAAACTACGTTCAAACTGACAGGACACGGTGTAGTTTGAAGATAAATGTTTTGTCTATGACATGCTTCAACACAGAGAAAAAGCCTTGGTAGACACTGACGATCCGAGGATTAAATTTAAAACACACACCTACGTTTTATTTTGCAGAAATAACACACATCAGCAAACGAAAATATAACAAAAATTATAAAAAAAAGCGCCAGTTCTATTAAATTTTCATTCATTTGGTTCAGCTTGCATGAAATAGAATGATAAACTCTAGATTTAAATTTTAAATGAGCGTTATTGCAAAATCATCATATCTAGAAACCGCTGAAGAAAGTATCAATAACTACATCTCATTCAGCGGAAGAAAATGTTTACATGTTTAAACTCAATCTATATATATAAAAATGGATTTCTGTCTGTCTGTCTGTCTGTCTGTCTGTCTGTCTGAACCTAATAGGCTCGAAAACTACTGAACCGATCGGCGTGAAATTTTGTATGGAGAAGGTTTTGGGGCCGGGGAAGGTTCTTATGATAGTTTGAGACCCCTCCCTTCTCTGGAAAGGGGGGCTCCCATACAAATGAAACATAATTTTCCTCATATCTCAAGAACTAATCAAGCAAATGGAACCAAATTTTGCATGTGGGGTTTAATGGAGACAATTTTTTTTCTATGGTGGTTTGAGACCCCTCCCCTCTCCTAGGAGGGGTGCTGTCATACAAATGAAACTAAAATTTCTCCATAACTCTAGATCTAATAAAGCAAATGGAACCAAATTTGGCATGCGGGGATTTTAAAGGGAATGATTGTTTCTACGATAGTATGAGACCCCTCCTCTCTCTCTCTCTGGTGGGGGAGGGGGGGGGGGGGTTCCCATATAAATGAAACATAAGTTTCTATATATCTCGAAAACTAATCAAATGGAATCAAATTTGACAAGTAGAGATTTTTGAAGGCAAGAAATATTTCTAAGGTGACTGGACACCCCTCCACCCTCTGTAAGAGGGGGGCTCTCATATAAATGAAACACACATTTGTGCATAACTCGAGAACTAATCAAGCATATGGAACCAAATTTGGCATGTGAAGGTTTTTGGAGGAGCGAATTGTTTCTATAGAGGTTTGAGACTCCTCTGCCATCTGGAAGGGGACAAAGGGGGGGGGGGGGGGCTTCCATACAACTGAAACACAAATTTCTGAATAACTCGAGAACTTATCAAGTTAATCGAACCAAACTTGGCGTGTGGAGTTTTTCGAAGGCAAGAAATGTTTCTATTGTGGTTTGAGACTCCTCCGCTCACTGAAAGAGGGGTCTCTAATATATATGAAACACGAGTTTCTGCCTAATTCAAGAACAAATCAAGCAAATGGAACCAAATTTGGCAAATGGAGGTTTTTGAAGGAAACAAATGTTTCTAAGGTGGTTTGAGACTCCTCCGCCTTCTGAAAGGGGAGACTTCCATAAAAATGAAACATCATTTTAAGCGTAACTCGAGAGCCAATGAAGCAAATGAAATCAAATTTGGCATGTTGAGGTTTTTGGAGGCAAGACATATTTCTATGGAAGTTCACTACCCCTCCCCATTTTGAAAGGGGGGGGGGCTCCCATACAAATAAAAAGCAAATTTCTGCATAACTGGAGAACTAATCAAGTAAATCCATCCACTTTTAGCATATGGGGGTTTTTGGAGGCTAGATTTCTATATGCATAAAAATGAATTTCTGTCTGTCTGTCTGTTTGTCAGACCCTTATAGACTCGGAAAGTTCTGAACCGACCAACGTGAAAATTTATATGAAGGGGTTTTTGGGGCTGGAGAAGGTTCTTATGATTGTTTGAGACCCCTACTCTCTCAGGAAGGGAGGCTCTCATACAAATGAGACACAAATTACTTCATAAGATAACTACTTACTTCATAAGAGAACTAAACAAGCAAATCGAATCAAATTTGGCATGTGGGTGGTTTTGAAGGCAAAAAAAACCATAAAGATGCCAGTTATATTAAATTTTCCTTCATTTAGTTGCAAGCGTAGCAGCGCACGCACCGGACGCAGCTATTATATGTATAACAATGAATTTCTGTATTTCTGAACCTTATAGAATCGAAAACTACTGAACCGATCGGCGTGAAATTTTTGCGTGGAGGGTTTTTTGGGGCCGAAGAAGGTTCTTATGATAGTCTGGAACCCCTCCCATATCTGGAAGGGGGGGGGCTCCCATACAAATGAAACACACATTTCTGCATAACTCGAGAACTAATCAAGCAAAGGAAACCAAATTTAGCATATGGGAGTTTTTGAAGACAAGATATGTTTCTATGGTTTTGAGACCTCGCCACCCTCTGGAAAGGGGGGCTCCAATACAAATGATACACAAATTTCAACCAAACATGAGAACTATCCCTACTGCCATGGAAATTTGTATGTAGGGGCTTATGGTTTGGAAAAGGATCCTATGATAGTTCGAAACCCCTCCCGCCTCTAGAAAGGGGGGCTCCCATGCAAATGAAAAACAAATTTCTGCATAACTCGAGAACTAATCATGCAAATGGAACCAAATTTAGCATGTATTAGTTGCTAAAGACAAGAAAGGTTTCTATGGTAGCTTGAGAACCCTCTCTGTCCTAAAAAGGAGGGCTCCCATACAAATAAAACACAATATTCTGCATAACTCTGGAACTAATCAAGCAAAGGGAACGAAATTTAGCATGTGGTGGTTCTTAAAGACAAAAAAATTGTCGATGTTGGTTTGAGACCCCTCCCCATTCTAAAGGGAGGGGCTCCAATACAAATGAAATACAATAATATGCATGACTCGAGAACTAATCAAGCAAATGGAACCAAATTTAGTATGCGGTGGTGTTTGAATACAAAAAATTGTTCTATGTTGATTTGCGACCCCTCCTCTTTCTGAAAGGGGGGGGGATCCCATTCAAATGAAACGCAAATCCTTGCATAACTCGAGAACTAAACAGGGAAATGGACCAAATTTGGCATGTGGTAGTTTTTGAAGAAGTGAAATGTTTCTATGGTGATTTGTGACTCTTCCGCCATATTTTGGGCGGGTCTCTCAATCAAATGGAACACAAATATTCGCATAACTGGAGAAATAATAAAGCAAATTGAACCAAATTTGGCATGTGGAGGTTTCTGAAGAAGATATATGTTTCTTAGGTGGTTTGGACTCCTTTGCCTTCTGGAAGGGGGGAGGATGGACTTCCATACAAATGAAACACAAATTTCTGCATAACTCGGGAACTAATCAAGCAAAAGAACCAAATTTGGAATGGACGAGTTTTTGGCATTCAATGTTTTTATGGTGGTTCAAAGCCCCTCCTCCCTCTAAAAAGTGGGGCTCTGATACAAATGAAACACAAATTTCAACCAAACATGAGAACTATTCCTACTGCTTTGCAAATTTGTATTCAGTGGTTTTTGGGTCTGGGAAAGCATCTTATCATAGTTCGAGACCCCTCCCGCCTCTATCAAGGGGGGATCCCATGCAAATGAAAAACAAATTCCGGCATAACTCGAGAACTAATCAAGCAAATGGAACGAAAATTGGTATGGGTGAGTTTTTAAAGGCAACAAATGTTTTTATTGTGGTTTGAAGCCCCTCCCCCATGGAAAGTGGGGCCTCCATACAAATGAAATACGAATTTAAGCCAAACATGAGAACTATCCCTACTGCTATTCTAATTTGTATGTAGGAGTATTTAGGTCCGGGAGAGCATGAGAATTATCCCAACTGGTATGACTATTTTTTTGCAGGGATTTTTGGAGTTGGGGAAGGTTGTTTTGATGGTTTGAGACCCCTACCGCATCTGGAAGGGGTGCTCCCACACCAATGAAACACAAATTTCTGTATAATTCGAGAACTAATCAAGCAAATGGAACCAAATTTGAGATGTGAGGGTTTTCGGAACCAATAAATGTTTCTATGGAGGTTTGAGATTCCTCCCCTCTCTGGAAGGGGTGGGCTCTCATGAATATTAGACACAAATGTCAACAAATCATGAGAACCATACCTACTGTTATGAAAACTTATAAGTAGGGGTTGTTGAGGCCGGAGAAGGTTCTTATGATGGTTCGAAGCTCCTTCCCCGTCTGAAAGGGGAGGACTTCCATACAAATGGAGGGGGAAGGAGGGCTCTCAAACCAATGTAACAGACATTTGCACCAAACATGAGAATTATCCATGCAACTAAAACACAAAATGTGTATTTCTCGGGTAAGAAGCATATTCTGATAAAAGATTTAACCCCTTTTTAGTCAAGAATTGGTTGAGTTACTCTCAGTGCTACATTATGCACAAGCAGTGATCTTAGATTATGCAAGAGAAAATTACGTACAAACTGACAAGATACGGCTTCGTTGGTCTTTGAAATGTTTCTACGCAGAAAGCAAAACCGGTAGAAACAACCGGTCCAAGGGTTGAATTAGTAACACAAACCTTTTTTTTTTTTAATAATTAACACACACAAGCAAACGAAAATATTTTAACTAGATGCATTCAGAACCATAAACGCGCCAGTTTTTTTAATTTTTCATTCATTTAGTTGCATGCGTTGCAAGGCTCGCACCGGGATCAGCTAGTCTGTTATAATAATAGATTTATTAAGATATAAATGAAGAATGGCACTGGCGTTCCCTTTGTTTTGATTTGAAATTCTGTCGAGTATAGATCTGTCAAATTCCATAGCTTTTGCTCGCTTTGACAGTTGCATCCCAACAAGACGCCAGAAAAAGATGTCCAGACTCGGTTTCGTTCTTATTGCCCCATTTATTCGTATTCTCGCTCAGTTATCTTTGTTCTATGTGGCTTACTATTTATAAATAATACGGAAAGATCTATCCTTGTGCTTCTTGGTGTTCTGCAGCCATGTAGTACATCTCGATGCTGATGATGCTGTCAGTGGCCGAATTCGGGATGGATCCGGTAACTGGTGACCGGTATGCACACCTCGGAAGAGTGGCGACTTCCGATGGCCCGTGATGCGCTGGGGAATATCACTTACCCGCAGATGAGACATAGCTACAAGCTGGCGAGTCTTTGGCGGCGTACGCGATCTCCTACATCTACCTGGACGTAACACCTTCGCTTAAAGGATATTAGGTCATTCAAGTAAAAAAGAACGCACCATATTACAATCTCGTTTTTTCCCTTTGGTCTTTCATGTGACGAATATTTACGAGAACCTCAAACAGAGTTATTGTGTGTTTTTATTGTGTTATTGGTTTTTGTTAGCAAACATTTAAGCCTATTCAGCTAAGAACTAATTTTTTTTGTGGTTAGGCTTCATTCCATACAATTTACAGAAAAATCTCACTGGGCTCAACCACCATGGATTTCTTTAGGCAATTTCACGATACTGGAATACAAATTTAGTCGGTTGGATTAGGCTTACTTATAACAACGGTTTTCTCGATAAAAGAGGACTCACTAAAACTTTTCAATTGGCTAGCAACTGCAAACTAATAAGTTCCACTAGATTTCGGAACTACGTCCAACCAATGCGTCAATCAAATCTAGAAAGAACTGTAATTAAAGATGGCCTGCATCTTAACAAATTACGCAACGGGGGAATCCCTACTTATATAAGGGTAGAATGTAGCTTAGCTCCTTCATTTGTACAACATGTGTCATTAATTTAACAATAATCAACAAAATCATGTTGCTTTTAGGATGACTGATGTAATCCAAACCAATTGAGACAATATTAATCATCTTATAGTTGTTCACTTCCGTGTAATTTTCGAAGTTGCATCCAAGAATAGACCCAATTAGGTGCCTGTAGACCGACATTAAATCCATATCTCTTGAAAGTTTCTGACTTTATAAAAAGAGTTTTCGTGATGTCTTATCAAACTTATCTTATCAAGTGTAGAGCTAGTTGAATCTCAGCTTGAAAACTTTAAGAGTTATAATCATAAAATGTAATCGATGGTTGCATAATAGGCTGAGTCAAGGGACACATACTCCTATTACTTCAAAATTTTGCAGATCATTTTTTTGGTCTTGCTATACAATCTGCGGTCATATCAGAGAAATGTGTCTTGCTTCGCGATCAGATAATTCTTGCCATCCGTGGCACTGCGATATTAAAAGAGAGTAGATTCAACATTTTTTAGCCAAACAGTTTCAAAAACAAACTATTTGAGAAGTAAATAGTTCTTTTTTTATGCAATTTTTCCAAACCTCTGATTACGACGTTTCAAATGACGCCAAAATGGCTAACCGGTTTATATATGAAGATTAATAATTTTCTAACCGGCAAGCAAATTCATTTGAATCGGGTATTTTTTGCATGGTTATCGTTCCGCTTCGGGTCCCTTGCGTTCGGAGCTTAACACTAGTGTTCGCCGTAGAAATACCCTTACTGACTGAGTCTCTGAATACTCTGGCTCTCCTGTCATTAAATTTGTGAGAGTTAGCGACTTATTTTTGTTTGTTGTTTACACGCTAAATGAACAGTGAATACATGTCCAAATAAACGGGCTTGACTAAATAATATCAAATTATTCATTAAAGCTCTAGGGGCGATTCACTCCGGGCACACCATGCAAAACATTTCTGACACCATTGGTTCTATCTGGGTACATTCGTTAACTCGTAAAGCAGGCAGTCGGTATACCGTATAGCGCCAAAAAGCAAAGATTTTACATTACAGCCCACCTGGTCGCACTCGGGCACATTCAGATGCTTATATTTGTACAAAGTCGATACAGTCGGTACAGTTGATGACTGGTAATCACACAACTGATGAATATATTGGCACAAAATATAGTGATTTCCTCCTTGCTTAAGCTTATGAAAATATTAAAATTCACTGTGTTGGCCAGATGTAATTACCCAATGCATCATATAGATGAACTGAGGAATTCCATTTTTTATCAATTTTATAAAAAGAAACAATGTTACTTTTCGAGTTTAGAGTAGCTTGCCTGTAGCTCCAACATAATATGATTTCTTCACATTTTCGCTTTCCATCTTTTCAAATGTTAGTCTAGAGTTATAAGTTTTGTCATTGGACCTCAGCCTTGGTCTGTAGGTTAGAAATAGGTAGAAAACTAAAAATTACATGAATCTGTGTAAGTTATTTTCGTTTTACGAATGTGCCCCATGACTGTCCGAAACTACCCCACGTACGGGGCACATCCGGACAAATATGTATTTTTCCGAAATGCAAATAAACAACTCAAAATTGCATAAACGCACACCTTTAACACACTCTTATGATGCTTCGATGTCCAAATGACAACTAGAATGAATTCAGGATCTTAGGCAGACGTTCACAAAATATATGAAATATTGAAAGATAAAGTGTCCAAAACTACTCTTCTCTCCCCTAGAATATGTGAATTTTTAATCAATGTATTAATTTTAAATTCAAATATTGTATGTAGTTAAGGCCACTGCTTTATATGGAGCCGTCCTATTGTGCACTTGCTTAGCAACGCGCAGAGCGTTTTATCCGTCGTCGCCAGGAAATACATTATGGTTAGGTTGTGGCGCGTTTAACCACGCATAAGACACCCACACTCCCATTCCTTAAACATTAATCTATTTATCCTGTATAGGGTGAATGTTAGTTCCTATAGTTGCTTATGGAGTCTCCATTCACAACTATAGAAATCTAATGCTTCAAAGGTACCGCAACAATTGCAGCCTTACCCTATGCAGAGATAATGTATTTTCAAAGGTAATAATATTGCCTATGGTTTCGTACACGCTCCATTACAAGAATCTGCAATCCTTTATCCCAAGGTCAAATTTATACGTTATAACGAACATATCAAAACCGAAATGAATAAAAATAGAAACCGGAACCTGAACGACAAACCATTCACAAACGCGCTTGCTAATCTACTTATATAGAGAATCAACATCAGTGTATTCTGACCAGTTAACGCACTCCAGAGTTCTCTGGGGTGCGGTTCTCTGTATTCACTGCAGTGCGTTTCAGAGCGCTGAGTTACTCGCCAGTGGCTTTCAGAGGCAAGTGATTTAATTTCACCGCGCAGCTCATTTCAAAAACTACAGATATAGGAAGAGTGTGGTGAGTATGCTGCTGCGTGCAGCGCTCCTGCATGAACAAAAGAGAAGAGGAAGTGGTATATTCGCTCTTGTCTCCCACCGAGGAGAGGGACGGAGTATGGTCGTACGGTTCGCTGGATGTGATCATTCCGGACAGAACAATGGATAGTGCCATTTCACCAGCTCAATTTATCATTTACTCTGCATTCAATTGAAACTTTTGTTTGTTATACCATCAGGGAGTAGGGAGAACAGCATACAAATGCACTGGTGGGGTAGAATGACCCACTCAATAAATATGCTCAAATCTTCTAAAACTATAGATTTAATGGAATTATATTTTATCAAATTTTTAAATAAAACAGCATAACTCATAATTTGCAGTAGGCTAAGGCAACTATATACACCAAATAATGATTAAAATTGAAGAAATTGCCCTGACTGTTACTCACATGTAAATAATAGTGTTATTTAAATAAGCTTTTAACAAGCGTTAATATCCATGGTTTATAATAAATCTACTCACATATATCGCACACAACAAAACATCAAGATAGTGTCAAAACTTCACTATAATTCCACGTATTTTCAGAATATTTCAGACAAAAGCATGCGGAGACTAAAAACTGGAACAAAATGCACTGTGTCGTTATGTATACGTTCATACGCTAAGAAAAAATACTCGTGGAGCGGTTAAATGTATGCAAATCAATGTTGGGTATACAAAACCTACTTCCGGTAAAATTCTACCAAAAGTAATTGAATTGAACCCAATGGTAGATAAACACAAATAAACCCAACGTGCTACCTACATTTAACTGCTCTTTAAGTACTTTTTCTAAGCAGTGTATATAATGAGGAGTTGGCAACATATCACAACGTGTTGCGCAACGTCTTTATTCTATAGCAATTGGCTGCTGACAACCAAACAGAGCTAAGAGGACGTGGCGATATGTTGCAACTTTACACATCTAAAGAGTAACTTTTATAGCTATATACGTTTTTGCTTTTTACAAGCGGTGCATGCTATCCCATTAATGTGGTGCATAATATACCAGTGCAACTTCATGGTACGAATGGACAAATTTCGCGACAAAAATCGATAACTCGAAAAACCATTAACTTTTTTATGACGAAAATGTTTATATTTTTATGTTAATCCATTTCTTTTTTTAATAAAAAAATATATCATAGACAAACAGACATAACATATCGAACATTTGACATTACAAATCATCGTCACTAATACACCTGCGCGTTCTGT
>JASCZW010012581.1:0-28070 GCA_034211315.2 Aedes japonicus
TACATATATATTTCTCTCTCTCTTCTTCTCTCTCTCTTCTCTCTTCATATAAAGATAGATATATATGAGAGAGAGAGAGAGGCCGCCACACAACAACAGCCGCCGCCATTTTTTTTTTTTTTTTTTTTTTTTTTTTTTTTCTTTCTTCTTTTTTTTTCACAAATGAAAAAATGACATTTTTTTTTCAAAAACGAGTCGCAGGAAACGGCAGCAGCAGCATGTTTTTTTTGATACGCGCCAGATTTTTTTTGCGTGGCAGTAGCGCGCAGCGCGCGTAGCGCGGTGCCAGTGCGCATGAGAGAGTGGTGGAGTGCGCAACAACAATGAATGTGAGCACACACACAGCCAGGGGCACCGCCGCCAGCACACACAGAAGACCACACGCACACAATTTTTTTTTTCAACATATTTTTTTTTTTTTCCGCTACAGCGCTTTCGATTTTCGCCAGCGCCATTGAGCGCGCGCGCAAACGAACCATGCCACATTGCCATGATGATACATGCCAGCGCTCGATTACGCTTCACCGTGAGAGGACGCCGCCGCGCCGCCGCCAGAGAGAATAAGGCATAAGATTCCTACATATACATGAGACAGAGAGAGATTTTCCGCCATTAACACAAGCGCTGCTTAGCGCCACACACACACACACACACACACACACGCCGCCACGCGCCATCACACACGCCCCCCCCCACACACACATGGCATAATAATAACACACAACAATAACCACACATAATTTCCCTTTCACATACAGCATTGTGTGGGCTGGCGCAGGCTGGCGCGAAGAAGGGCAATATGTGGCACACACAAGGCACAAATAGCCACACACAGCCACAGCCATACACACACAGGTTGCTGCTGCTGCCTCCTGCTGCATGGCACAGGCAGCACACATGTATGTGGGGCAGCACAACAGCAGGGGTGTTTCGCCACACGCGCACACACAACACCACATGCGGTAAGCGACACGAGCAGGAGCCCTCCAGCATATGGTGGCGGTGGCGCTCAAGAGTGAAAAGAAAAAGAAGAAGAAGTCGCGTTGTTACACACACACACATGCCACACAGCCATGTCATACACACACACACATACATACATATGAGCGCGCGCGTGGTGTGTGTGCGCGCGTGCAGGCGCGTAGCGCGCGGGCGGGACCAGGGAATACCGCGCGCGCGGGCGCGCGAAGACATTATCATCATCATCATCATCGATTACCATCATCACCGCCGCCGCCGCCGGCTGCAACAAGCACAAGGTTGTTCAATAATAATAACACGCTTTCTTTCACACACAGCCACACACAATAACGAAAATGATCATCGATGCCATAGAAAAATCAACAACCCGACGAATAACACAAACGAGAGAGAGTAAGAGCAGAGTAAATCAATAATAATCGTGTGGTAAGGCAGGTAAACATACATATACATACAGTTATACATGCGCGCGTTGCAAGCGCGCGCTACATGTGTTAGTATATATATATATATATGTTATATATGTTAGTTACATATATACATATAATAAAAACACACATAATTTTTTTTTATATATGCGCGCGTGTGTGCGTGCAGAGAGAGAGAGGGGGAGAGAGAGAGAGAAAAATGACGAGAGTCACGCCGCCGCCACCGGTAAAAAAGTGTGCTGCCTTCCTTCCTTTCTTTTGTGGGGATAATACACAATAAATAATAATAAGGTTGTTTTTTTTTTTTTTTTTTTTTTAATTTCTTTTTTTTTTTTTTTTTTTTTTTTTTTTTTTTTTTTTTTTTCTTCTTCTCTACAATGTTTCTCTTCTCTCTTCTCGCAAATGATGAATCATCATCATTGATATTTGTTCCTTCTTTCAGAAGGTGTGTGGTCGTTTGCAGCGTGGAGGAGCATTGAGTAGATCTTGAATCTTAGGGTTAAGCTTTGATAGAGATTATTTCTACTTTTATGTTTGAAATTTTAAGCTGATTGCTTGTTATAATAGGCATATTGCCTGCTCTTAACTCAACTCAATTAATGCACTTCCAAAGTCTTTAATTCAGAGCATTCACTTCCAATACCATATTGGCATAAGTATGATAGTTTGGCAAGCACGATCAAATTGCATTCCCAGGGAGTCAAGAAATTTACCTTCACGAAAAATTCCAGACAAGACCGGAAATAAACCCAGCCACCATCAATGCTATTCGTGTGTGCGTGCACGCCGCCGGTGTCAGTGCCGCGCGTTGTCCACCGCGGAGCCATGAAGCGAGCCCGCCAGTGACGCGTGCGACAGCTTTGTTCTGCCAGCGTATAGCGCAGAAATGACAGTGGTTCCGTTATCCGGCGGCGAAGAAGAGGTTTTAATTTTTCCGCTCACGTCCCTCAACGAGAGCTCGTCGCTGTGTGTGTCCGCCGTCGTAGCGCGCGGCGTTTTTTTTTTTTTTTTTTTTTTTTGCGCCGGCAATGCGTGTGTGCGCAAAAAAAAAAAAGGTGCGTGTGCGCGCGCAGTGCGCAGGGTGTGCGTGCGTGCGTGCGTCGCGTGTGCGCGTGCGTGCGTGCGCGCGTGCGTGCGCGCGTGCGTGCAAACGCGTGTGCGTAGCGTGTGTGTGCGTGCACAACCTGGTAAATCGGTAAACAACCGGTGGTAAACGGTGGTAAACCAGGTGTGCGTGGTAACGCCGGTAAATGTATCGAACGCAACGTGGCATCAACGTGTGTGTGCGTGTGTAGCCGTGTAAATAACAAACAATCAGTCCAGCACCAACGTTCGTAACGGGTAACAACGGGTAAAATCAAATCAAAATGTAACTAAAATCAATCGTAGTGTGGAATCCGTGTGGAACCGAATCAGGTAAATGCAGAATCAATCAATCCAACCGTGAAAAAAAGCGTGTGTGTGTGTGGTGTGGTAGTGGGGGGGAACGTGTAACGAACGCAATCAACGTGTGGTAACGTAACGAACGGTGGCGGTAGCGTAGCAAAAAAAAGGGAACCGCGTGTAATGTAAACGTAAAAAAGCGGTAAAAAAACCGTGTGTGAATGTGCGGCACGAACAATCAACGAATGTGGTGTAACCGGCAAAAAAAAAAAAAAAAAAAATGTAATCAATCAAGGGAATCAATCGAATCAATCAGACCCAATCATAACCGGCGGTAAACCAGGTGTGTGGTAGGTGGTGTGTGTGTGTGTGTGTGTGTGTGCAGGTGTGTGGTGGCGGTAAACCAGGTGCGGTGTTATGCGCGCGTGCGGTTGGTGTTAAGTAAAGTTGGTAAAAAAAAAAGTACAAAAGTACAGGTGTGTGTGTCGCGCAGGTAAAAGAAAAAAGTGTGTGTGTCATGTGTGTGTGTGTGTGTGTGTGTGTGTGTGTGTGTGTGTGTGGGGGGGGAACGTAAAAATCATCACCGTAGGGGCCACAACACACACACACACAGGATAACAACCACACACACACACACACACACACACACACACACCACAAATAACAAATGTCATCAGATCAACAAACGATGTAACAACAACACAACAGCGTCGAGGTCGAGGTGTCATCACCGAACAAATGAACAACAATAACAATAAATAACAATGAACAACGTCAACACACACACACACACAATAATACACACATTACTGTAATACCGTAAATAAATGATAAATAGATAATAAATGATCAAAGAACAACGTCATCAACAGATCAAACTAACAACAACAACAATAGAATACCACACACGGAAATAAATCATCAATGATAACAAATCAACAAATGATCAGAATGTAATCAGATAAATCAGGATCGACGAACGGTGGTAGTGGTAATCAACAACAACAACATCATCAACAATCATCATCATCATCATCATCATCATCACCGATCACAACACACACACAATAAATGTAACAATAAATAATAATAATAAATATTATTTGTCATTTTTCAGAGGAAATAGTCTCTTTAAAAAAAGAGAGACGTCCTCATTAACAACACCTGGATCGTCCAGATGAGAATACACGCCGCCGCTGCCGCTTTCTTCCCTTCTTCCCCCCCCCCCCGAACCACAGAAGCGAACCCAGATAAATTTCCCAACGCGTGCGCTCTTCTGCTATTATTACAGCAGCGATTAAATTCGCTTTAACGCTACATAAGACAAAAAAAAAAAATGCAATACGCGGCAGTGATCGCAGGCGAGAGCACGTCGGCGAAGATAGATGAGAGCAGGTGAGAGCGGTCGTTTAAAACAAAAGAGTAATTCAAGCAATCCCGTCACAGGCGCACACTTTCACTCTGTCTATTTATCACCAAATAAAAGAGCACTTTGCTTTACTTCATCAGTGAGTTATGGCTGTATCCTCTGTGAAGGTACAAATCTCACGCGTGAGCGTGACATTTGTGTAAAATGCCATGTCTGATGATATATTCATGAGGCTTATTTTTATCAATTCCAAACAGAAATTATTTTTGAAAATACTTGCATCGATGTCGATTTTTCGCATAAATGCATGAGTGATCTTCAGTAAATTCCAAAGATTATACAGTACATCAGAAACCTTCGAAGTATATTTGTATGTATATTATAATTAACTTTGAGGTTGTTTTTTCGAATTTTATTTTTGCTTATTTAAAATGTGGATTTCCAGTTTAAAGTGTTGAGATTTGTTTTTTTCATCCCTACAATTTATTTTTTAATTTTCCATCGTGAACTTTAATGGCGGTATTTTAATTTTTGATGTTTTCATTTTCTTCTAAGGGTAGCTTAGTTTAATTTTTTTTTTGATGATCGTTATTTTTGTTTTGCCCTCTAGAAATTTTTCATAACTAATAATAATATCATACATTAATTGTTATGTTATATATTCTCCGTGCGAGGAGTAACGATTATGATGTAGAAGGAGATGTTCGCTCATCACCATGAGGCACCGAGAGTGAACAACAATGTTAGGCAAAAATGTCGTTGGTTCGAGTACCACTGTACACATGCCCTTTTCGCTCAATTTTCATAAAACATCTCGAGTTATTAGTACGAGACACTGAAGAAGTCTGCACATTGTAGACGAAATACGCGTATCTGTCGAAGATAAGCAAAGGTAGTTGGAATTAAATGGAGATTACTAATTTTTCTTCTAAATTATAGATTAAACATCTGTTAAATTTCCAAGCCTGCCGCACACTAGCGGAACTATCAAAACTTTCTCTTCAGATCTTTAATTCTAGCCAAAAACATTGTTGTTCACTCTCGGTGCCTCATGGTGATGAGCGAACATCTCCTTCTACATAATAATATCATGTTTTATTTAAAGTATTCACATCTCATTTTTTTATTACTTATAACTAATTTTTGTTCGATAAAAAGTGTACTCAACTCATTGCATTTCTTTTGTTTTTCATTAGTTGACCAAATTATCACTTTATGTCCTTCCAAATATCTTACTGCTTTTTTTTTCGATTAAGGGGAACTGATTTGGGCAGCGATGTAAGCTTTAAACTGGCTCTCTGAACTGAAAGGATATAGAGCGATAGTTCCGGCGAATGGTGATAGAAAGCGAGCCGGGAGTTTTAAAAAAAACTGATCGATGGGTTTTGTTTTTTCTATTGAAATAATCATCCGCACATGTATGTGGCCCCAACAGCATCCCTTATGTTGGTTTTTATCAGTCTCTTAACTCGATATTTTAACATATTTCTGCATTCTGCTGAAAAAACCACCCACACTAGTGAGTGGCCCCGACATCCCTACTGTTGGTCAAAGTCGATCCTAAAACTCAATGTTTGAAAGAATTCTTGTATTTTGTAACCAGTTAAAGTGTCCAAGATGAGTAAGGTTTTCGAGAGTTAATGTATCGGCTTTTAAATTAAAACCAAGAAAACATTTAAATATATATTCTGAACATCACCCAACACTCACAGTGAGGAAAGCAGGCACACATCAACAGCTCCGCTACTTGCCACCAGACTTCGTAGGAGATAAGGGATGGGCGGCCATTTAGGGTGGCGTAAAAACGGGGGATTGGGGCGAATATGCAAATATGCATTGCGGAAAGTGATCGAAAGTGTCTTGAAGTGGAGATGTAGAATCAAGTAAAGCGGATAGAGCATCCAGGTGAACCATTTAAAACCCCAATCTCAACCGATCCATCACTAACCAGGATCCCTGCGTTCGCCATTAGTTTGGCCAGAGCTGGTCAAGCTCCTGACCGTCGTTCAGGTTGCCTAAGCCAACTCCACCGTCCGTTAGTACCCGGTCATCGTGGGAGTCCAAGTGTCTGGAACTAGTGACGTATCAAGCCTTGGGTCGAAAATGTGGCCATTTTGTACCTCGTCTTGAGCCGACGCGGACGCCATTGTAAACGTGAATCGGCAAGACTTCGAGGAGTTCGGAGAAGAGGAAGCGTTGGACTGAGAGCTGGAGGAGTATCGGTCTGCCTGTTAGCCCGAAGACCAGGCACAGCAAGAAGCAGCGTAGGAGAAGCACTGGCGAAGTAGCGGAACGGGAAGAGGGTCCCCGACAATAGGAGTAAAGGGGTAGGAGATAGGAAGTAAGGAAGTGGGAAAATACGTTACCTGTGTGAAAATTTGTATTAAATCGGGTGAATCTGCAGTAAGTGATTCCTTCGACGCGGTAGTGAAGCGCGCACGCCGACCCTCTGAGCCTGTTGGAAGAAGCGGGTCTCATTGGTGCTGAGCAGGGATCGCCCCTTTGATTACAATTTCGTTGAAATAAACTACCCTAACTTGTGAGTGGCTTCAACAGCATCCCTACTGTTGATTCATATCGGTCCTCAAATAAGATGTTTCAACGTTATTTTGTATTCTGCTGAAATTAGCCCCAACAGTATCCTTAATGTTCACTAAAATCGGTCCTCGAACACGATGTTTTAACGGATTCTTATTTTTTATTCGTTTATTTTCCGTTTTCCGTATTCTTGTATTCCATTGAAGGAAACCACCCACACTTGTGAGTGGCCCTTACATCATTCTGACTGTTGGTTTAAATCGGTGCCAACATTTGAGAACATTATTAAACATTACACTGTTTAGAAAAACGGATGCTGCTGCCAACTCAACAATTTTATCCAATTTTTTAGTGATTTCTCGAGAAGTGCAGATGATTTCTCGGCTTCCTTCAAAGCGAGTATCACGTCAACATATTCCTACCCATTTCCTACATGACCTGCATTCGGGTGAGGCAAGCGCCGGTATTGTCATAGTTTGGAATCACCATTTGGGATCACACATTGAGGATTTATGCTAGTCCCAAGCATAATCTGTTGACTCTCTGTGTAATAACAGCAGATCTGGCAAAAACTAAGTAGCAACCTCGGGTGGTCAATCATACTTGAAATTTGGCAAAAAATTAGGGTATGCGTTAAATTCTTTGGTTCATTATCAATTTTGACTTCTGGTTTCCTATAAAACGTTTGAAAACAGGTTTTCCATACAATGAACAGTTTTCGAGCTTGAAGTGTTTGAATAAAACTTGTGCAAAAACGCTTATGACTTCAAAACATATTCAAAACATATTCGAGAATATTCTTTTTTCGATCAGTGAAAAATGATCAGTTTCCGACACCGAAAGCATTTTAAACATTTCATTCCCATCAATGACCATGAACTTTGGTCGATCGGTCATTTGGCGTGGAATCTGTCATAGGATACGGGACGCGTCTGTAGCAGTTTATTCAGCACCTGGAAAATTTGATGAAGCTGTTTGTAATCTATAATCAGAGCTGCCATCCTTCTGCTTACATCTGATTTATCGAAATGTACCTTCAAAAATGAGCATTAGATTCAGGAAAATTGCATAACCATGGAATGAAGTTCCCCATTGCAGGGACTTATTTAAAGCATGCGGATTGCTTTCCGATCAAGAAAATATTCCTTTCCGATACAAAAAAAAAGCAATATTGTATGATTGCGACTCCATGAACGAACGTCTATTTATTCAACCCGCTCTATCGTTTTACCCATCTGCTCAGTAATAAATTGGTAATCAATCATGACTTAGGCACGGAATCATTTGCCGGAAAGATAGAGCGTCTGTATGCATCGTTAAAAGTGAAATAATTTGGAAAATGAGGGATTTTTAGACCGATTTTCTTACAACTGATTAAAACAGTGACCCCTATTCTAAAAAAAGTAAAAAAGTAAAAATACTAAAATTCCCTACAGCAATTATCATACAAACTTTAGAGGGCCGATGTAGTGCGAATTCTAATTGAGGTTGAAACTTAGAAGAATTATCAGCATCTGATATGAAAGCGACTTAGTCAAGGTGAATTCTAACTTTGAACCACCCTATTATTAACAGGGTGTCTCACAATAGGAGTCACTAAAACAAAATTTGATTACAGCCAAATCATAGCATTTGTTTTCCATTTGAAAGATAAATGTTACAGAAATAAACCATATTAATTAAATTTGAATCTCTCGCCCTTTTCCTTGATAACTTTGCGCAAACGCTTTGTAAACCCATCACACGATTTCCTGAGGAATTTGGTCCCAAATATCAACCAATTGTTTCTTAAATCGATCCAGCAGTAAGCCTTTTCTTAGGGCCTATATGTTGAGGCATACATATAACCGCAAACAAAGTAGTCAAGCGGGTTGAGATCCGGTGAAGATGCAGGTCATTCTTCGCTTGTGATGAAATCGCTTGTGTCTTCTTTACCTTGTGAGCTGGAGTTGAGTCCTGTTGGAAACAATATGGTGTAGAAGCAGATGGTTCTTCAAAACCTGCTCGATGTATTATTCAATGTTGATTTTCACGTTAGGTTCTATGAGAGGAAGTTTTTGAAACGGGTCACAATGCCATGATTTTCGATACATTCTGAAAGCGTTCTACAGCTTAGTTTACCTTCTTGGAATAATGGCAAGATCTTTTGCCATACACAATCATTTTGATTGATTTTGACTGTTCTGAAGGAGGAAGAGCTTTCTCATCTGAAAATATAATCTCGCAGTCAATCGTGCTGAACCATAAGATTTCTGCTTCTGGGACTTCTGTGTGATATGTGCATCTTACATGTCATCACATTTCACCAACAACTATATTTCCTAAAAACCACCCCACAAGCGGCACATGTCGAAACCAAATCTTCCCATGGACAATCGAACTGTTTATGCAACAACAATGCGTATGCTAGCATTACAGGGTTCGGACGACATCCATGCGAGTTCATATTACACTTCTCGAAAGGCGCACCAGGTGCCCTGTTGTCAGTGCGCCTGCGCAAACAGCCTTCTCCATTACCCTCTCTCTCTCTCTCCCGCTTTACACTCTCGAGAATATCGAAGACTGATTGTGATCGAGTATAGAAAGCATATAACTGACTTCGAAATGTCCATCGGTCAGGGAAAACGGTGTCTATACCTCAAACGTGAGGAAAGTTCCTCGTCCAAAGCCTACAAGTGACCAATACAAATGTGTTTGATGCCCCGTGAATCCGTGGAACCTGTTGTTTTGTAACGGCTTGCATTCCAGATCATGTATGAGGAGCCCTGTTCATTGAAGAGGGGACATTTGAAATTGTTTGTACTGGATTACGTCTTATTCGCTCTCTCACACATTTCATCTTCTTCTTCGTTCTGGAAGTTCGTCTGACACCTCTTTGTTGAATATGGACATTTCCAGTTTCCTGAACCGTTTCACGGCGAAAAATGAAAACGCTTACCTACCCCGAACTACTTAAGCTATTGAATGTCTGACACGCTTACAAATGTTATTTTGAATTTTCCTCTCGTATGGATTCCATGGTAGCTATAAATATGAATAAACGAATCGCTTACTTATCTTCAGCGATAAGCTGTCAAAGAATACTCTCAAAATGGTATACCCATCAATACCATTTTTAAAATTACTCCGCTCAAATAAAACATGCAATAAAGGTGGCACCTATTGTAAGACACCCTGTATGCTTTAGGTTTAATTTATGAGACATTGCACAGTGGAAAAATAAGTGCCCGAAACGCGAAAGAATTCTCTATCTCAGCTCGGAGTTAAACGTTTTCTGTAAACGCTTCCTTTACTTGAAGGAAAATTTCTAAGGAATCGAATGAACGTGGTCTCATTGGCCGCACGGAACTCCTTGGGAAGCAAATGAGGTCGTTTTACTCTGGTTCCCCTAATATTTTCTGGTTGTTCAGAATTGTTTTTGCTCGGTGTGACTCAAGATCATCAAAATGATTCCTAGAGGATTTGAGCTAAATCCTAGAGGGTTTGAGCTGTTTAGTGGAATAGCTGTAACTAGAAATTAGAAGAAAAATTAGTAGTCTCCATTTAATTCCAACTACCTTTGTTTACAATGTGCAGACTTCTTCAGTGTCTCGTACTAATAACTCGACACTGTTAGGTAGTTGGAATTAAATGAAGATTACTAATTTTTCTTCTAATTTATAGTAACAAAATGATGCTAGTCCCATGATTTTTTTCAGAAAAATCGATTGAAGTCGGTTTCGTTCACCACATGGCTCTGTGATTGAAGATATGGCTGATATCACCCTGATTCCCTTAATATTTTCAGGTTTTTAACAATTTTCTTTGCTCGGTGTGACTCAAGATCAATAAAACAATGCTAGTTCATTGTAAAATTTGTTGAGAAATCGATTGAAATTGGTTTCAATATCCGCACGGCTCTTTGAACGTAGATATGGCTGATTTCACCCTGACTCCCCAAACAGTTTTGGGTTTATCATAAATTTCTTTGGTCGGAGTTACTCAAAATCAACAAATTAAGGCTAGTCCATTGTAAAATTTGCTGAGAAATCGATTGAAATTAGTTTCGATTACCGCACAGCTCTGTGAACGAAGATATGGCTGATTCCACCCTGATTTCCCTAACAGTTTTGGGTTTATCATTAATTTCTTCGCTCGGAGTAACTAAAGATCAACAAGTTAAGGCTAGTCCTTTGTAAAATTTGCTGAGAAATCGATTGGAATTGGTTTCGTTTACCGCACAGCTGAACGTGAACGAAGATATGGTCGATTTTACCCCGATTCCCCTAATATTTTTGGGTTATTCAGAGATTGCTTTGTGCGGTGTAACTCAAAAACAGCAAAATAAGGCTAGTCCTATGTAAAATTGCATTAAAAAATGGTTGGAGTTAATTTCATCAACCACACGGCTCTGTGAATGAAGATATGGCTGTTTTACCCTGAATCCTCCAATATTTTCATACATTTTACAATTTTTTTAGCTTGGTGTGACTCAAGATCAATAAAATAGTACTAGTTCTTTGTAAAATTTTCAGAGAAATCAATTGAAGTTAGTTTCTTTCACCGCACGGCTCTGGGAACGAAGATATGTTCGATTTTACCCCGATTCCCTTCATATTTTTATGTTTTTCACAAAATTTCTTGCTCGATGTGATTAAATAACAACACAATATAGTTAGTCCCATGTGAAATTTCCTGGAAAATTGATTGGAGTTATTTTTGTTCACCACACGGCTCTGTGAATGAAGATATGGTTGATTTTACCCTGATTCCCGTAATATTTTGATATTTTTCACAATTTTCTTTGCTCGGTGTGACTCAAGATCAACAAAATAATGCTAGTTCTTTGTAAAATTTTTTGGGAAATCGATTGAAATTGGTTTCATTAATCGCACGTTTCTTTGAACGTAGATATGGCTGATTTTGCCCTGATTCCCCTAATAGTTTTGTGTTTATCATAAATTCCATTGGTCAGAGTTACTCAAGATAAACAAATTAAGGCTAGTCCTTATTTTGATGCTGTAGAAACACACCGAACGAATAAATTTCTGAATCACACAAAAATACTAGGGAAATTAGGGTAAAACCAGCCATATCTTCATTGAAAGAGGCGTGCGGTTAATGAAATGAACTCCTCCCGATTTTTAAGTCAATTTTACATAGGACTAGCCTTATTTTGTTGATCTTGAGTCAAACCGAACAAAGCAATCTCTGAATAACCTAAAAATATTAGAGGAATCGGGGTAAAATCGACCAAATATTCCTTTACAGAGCCGTGCGGTGAACGAAACCAATTCCAATCGATTTCTCAGCAAATTTTACAAAGGACTAACCCTAACTTGTTGATCTTGAGTAACTCCGACAAAAGAAATTTATAATGAACACAAAACTATTAGGGGAATCAGGGTGAAATCGACCATACCTACGTTCACAAAGCCGTGCGGATATTGAAACAAATTTTTATCGATTCCCCAGGAAATTTTACAAAGAACTAGCATTACTTTATTGATCTTGAGTCACACCGAGCAAAAATAATTGTGAAAAACCTGAAAATGTTAGGGGAATCAGGGTGATATCAGTCATATCTTCATTCACAGAGCCGTGCGGTGTACAAAACTAACTAGAGTCTATTTTCGAGGAAATTTTAGCTGGGGCTAGCCATATTTTGTTGTTATTTAATCACATTGAGCAAAGAAATTTCTGAAAATTCCAACAATATTAGGGGAATCGGGGTAAAATCGACCATATCTTCATTCACAGAGCCGTGCGGTGAACGAAACCAATTTCAATCGATTTTCCTAAAAAATGTACATGGGACTAGCATCGTTTTGTGGATCTTGAGTCACACCGAGCAACGAAATTTCTGAACAACAAGGAAATATTAGGGGAAACTGGGTAAAAGGAGCGCAATTTGTTTTCCAAGGAGTTCCGTGCGGCTAATGAGACCACGTCCATTCAATTCTGCATTTACAGAAATTGTTCCACTCCGAGCTGAGATATAGAATTCTTTCGCGTTTCGGGCACTTTTTTTCCCACTGTGCGTTGTTGGTTGTTTTGTTATGTTATTTTACTTTAAAAATATTAGGAATTAGGTAATAATTCATTATTAGGAATTAGTAATTTAAGGAATTTATTGAATTAATTTACTTTTGCTACCATTATTGGTTCTAGATTGCTTGTTTCATAGATGAAACTCTAGATATAGTTTGAGGCTGACCCATTGTTAAACCGTTTGTTAAATTTAGTGACAAATAGACAGACGCAAATATTGAAATTATTCGCACCCCTATGCTGGAACAATTACAAATCAAGTCCTGAATAGCGTCTTGAACTATGATCATATTACAAAAGAAATTGTCAGTGCATATACCATTTGAAGTTTACTTGCAAAATACTTCGGAGAAAGCAAACCTTTCGTTCGCAGTCTATAAGTCTTCTTCGGAAATATTATCCGCTGACACATTGCCCAACATTCTTTTCCAGCAAAGGGAAAATCAAATAGTTTTTAACTTCTTAGCTGATTTAATGATTAACAGCTCTATTTCTTTAAATTTATTTGAAAAGTTGTTGATTCATACATTGTCTTAATGGTAAGCAGCATATTTCAAAGCAGATTTGAGTGTTTCCTTAGTAATTCCCATACAAATTTAAAACTGGTTGTGCACAGACAGTTTAAACTAAATGATTTTAAATTTCGCAGGGTTTTTTTGAAATCCTTCAAGCATAAACGAACGACAATTTCAAATCTTGCATCAGTCTAATGAACATCCCGTTTTTTTCTCAAGCGTTTCTCTAAGAAAAACGCTGCAAAAGCTTTTGAATTGAAGTTAATTGCATAGAAAAAAACCCTGCGAAGCTCACCATCTGAATAGCATCGCATTGCTTCACCTCATCCCGCATAAGACAATACCGCTAAAACTGTTAGCCGTGACTTATGAGTCCCACTTCATTGAAAATTTTCCTTTGCATTAATCCCGAGAATTTCCTGCAGCTCCGACGGTGTTGCTATAGTGCAATCCTCCTCCTGTAAAGGAGCCGACGAAACTTGATTGCATTACAATCGGGTGGAAAATTGTTTCAAGAGCGGCTGATTTGATGATGCCTTCGAGAAACTGCGTCGCGATGCGACGCAGCCAATTAGCAATTTTCAGGAAACCGGATGAAATTATGCTTAATCAGTCAGTCAGTCAGCCATGTTTGAGAAACTAGAAAGATAAAGTCCGGAGCTGTGGAAACGTAGCAGAAGCAAACATTGGAAACGACATGTGAAATTACTTCAGTTCCGTACCATCTGGCAGCAGTAATTGACTGTATCCGAGTGGTGCTGTTGCATCTGCTTCTTTTCGAACCCAATGAACCGTATGATTTAGATTAGGTTCAATTTGTTTGTGAAAAAAGATACGATTAAGTTAGCAAGGGAGAAATGTTTTTTTTTTCTATTTGAATTGCTTTTGATGTGCAGTTGACTAAATGCATGAGGTCAATTGAGTTTTCCTGAAATAATCAAAGCTTCCTTTGACCAGTTACAAGTCATCTGAAAGTTAATTTAACGCACTAGGCCTGTTAAAAGGGTTATGGCCTCTCGTGCCATTTTGCTGAGTAAGTGGAACATCCAACAACGAGTACACACAATCCTGATAAATTATTAATGAACCGTAGTGCCTGTCACATCGTAGCAAGCTTCGCTTCCTAAAGCCAACCAACGATTCTCATCACCGTATTGACCACACTATGGAAACGATGGAAAAAGGATATGGAAACATATAAACACACAAACACAGACAGGAGCGGCTGGAGATGCGGAAAAGCTTTTCATTTGTAATTCAAAGTGTAAATAATAAGCGAACTTGCCGATGGAGCAAATAGTGTCAATTCAATTAACATTTTTCATCCACTCTCAAGTGGAATTAAGTCAACTTCAACTGTCGCTTGAGTGGCACACCTAACCAGCAAAACTCGCTCGTTTTGCTCGTGTGTGGAGGCAGAAAAAAGAAACTTTACAACCGCTTCTGTTTTTTCTTTCATGGCATGATACGCTCTGAGCCCTGGTTCGAGGAATCTGACAGCCGGATTGGTATTCACTTTTTCTCTCGATGTCCTGGTTGAACTGTTTCGCCGAAATTTGCACGGTTCTGAATTGTGTAAAAAAGTTTCATCTTCTAAGGGCATCTCCACCGTGGGAGAGGGAAATGAATTCGGTGGGGCTTTAACGTGTTTTTAGGTAAACCAATAAGGATGATTATTGCGAACAAAAAAGACCTAAATAAAGTGCACAAACGTGAATTGGTAGTAGTTCTTGACTTCTCTGTGCGTTTTAATCGATAAGCAAAAGAGACCGACCTTGGAAACGGATGATCTTTTTAAGGGAGCGTGTACAGATCTTTGACTGTATAAATTTGAAAGTCCAAAGACTTTTGTGTTGTCCGCTTATCCCGCAAAACTCCTGTCATAAACAACACTGTGCTGGAAAAACGCCGTTTTGCATACTTGGTTCGCCATTTTGAATCTAGCCTTACTTATGAGAAGGGCCTATGAAAAATGCACATGATATCTTCAAAAAATTGTATCTCGGAAACGGTTTGTCCGATTGGTTTGGTGTCTTCGGCGAAGTTTTAGACAATTGTTGGTGCTATATGGAGAAAATATGCGCGGTAAAAAAAAGTTTGATTTTTGTGTTTGAACTAAAATATAGATTTTCCCTTAAAAGTTACAGGTCAATAATTTTTTAACTATCCTTATGTTATAGCTGACTGAAAATTCTATCTAGTGCACAGTATGTTGTTCTGGAAAAAAATAGGTTACAATGAAAAAAAAATTTAATAAAAAAATTACAATTTTCAAAAAAGCTATTAAGAAAAGTCAAAAAAGCTTGTCACCCTAATTTTATGAAAGTACATCAAATTTGCAAGCAAAAAATACTTCGGTAACATTTTTCTAAGATGCACCGTTTAGAAGATATTACTGATTTAATATAGATTTTTTGATAACTTAATAAGTTTTGGCCCTTTTCGGATATACTCCGTGTTTTTCAGTTTAAAAAGTATTTTTTTCGGAAAGATTCAAAAATTTTGAGTTAAAATGACACTGACAGTTTAAAGATTCGAGTGAAATTCTCTGCCTTAAAAGTATTTTGAAAAACAAGTTACAAAATCCCACTATCCGGAACAATGATTTCTTCAAGTGATTTTTGGTGCGTTGTGCTGAAAACGTGCTAACAAGTATTAGATACAGGTAATTAGATACCAGTTAGCTGTACTACGTACAGTTGGTGATTGTAAACATGGTCTTTGTTGGAACTAGTCCACCATGGCCACGCTGGCCATAACGAGGCTAGATCCGGCGATGATCGTTTCTTAATGAATCCTAGAGGGTTTGAGCTGTTTAGTGGAATACCTGTAACTACACTCTTAAATATAATTAAAATTACATGAGCTGTAATTGGTAAAAGATTTAAACTTCATGACATGGAAATTAGTAAAAGACTGAATTTTATATGATAATAGATGTAAATTTAAAAATAATGGTTGTCTCATAAAAGTAGATACAATATGATGTGAAGTAATGTTTTGTGATGCAATATCACATCAAGAGTTGAAAAATAGGTCATCTGGATTTAATTTCATGGATTGAGACACTCAAAATTACACGAACGCGAACTGAAATATAAATGTTTGACTCATTTGTGAGGTCATACTATCAATGTGAAAGTTTTCATCAGTCCACAGTCTAGCATTGGCCGGCATTGAAAATGGATGCCGCAAAACATCTCTCTTTTCCTGCGATGATAACTTTAGTCACAGAAGTGGCTGAAGTAAAATTTATCTTTATTTTAAAACATTTAATAGTTTCAAATTTATTTTTTTGCGAATTTAATCACATTACTGAAAAACACAAAACAAATGTGCACTGAAATAATTTTCAAAGGAGCTTCTCTTATAGGATGCTGGAAAAATATGTTTTTTTGGTTTACGATTCTGAACATAAACTTTGGATCGCATAATCAATTGCAACATATGCAGTAAAATAGCAGTTCATCGTTCTAGTAATACTCATTAGATTTATAAATTATAGATTCGTTTATGAAAATACTAAAAATCTATGAAAATCGTTCTTTTAACTGAAATTTGCGTCATGGCATGTAAAATCAGGTGTTCAGCTTTTTCTTCAAGTAAATTTGAAAAAGGACGTAAATTTATGTCTTATTAGCCGCTTCGTTTGGGTGCATCTAAAAAGACCTATTTTTACATGGAATTTTCTAAGTGTGTAGAAATTAGAAGAAAAATTAGTATCTTCCATTTAATTCCAACTACCTCTGCTTATCTTCGACAGATACGCGTATTTCGTCTACAATGTGCAGACTTCTTCAGTGTCTCATACTAATAATTTAAGTCGAGTAATTTTTCTTCTAATTTCCCGTTTCTTAATAATAAATAAAAAGAACGCAGTCTTAGTCACCTTCCATCAAACTAGACGGCTGCCGACTGATACCTCAATCAACAACCGCCGCACTATTTATTCATTCCAGGTATATACAATTTACAATCTTCTTCAATAACAATATACCTACGCCAGCAAATCTACCTCGCTCCAACTCTCCAAACTCGTACCTGAAGGTTCGACGATACCTGAGCGTTCAACTCAGGTTCTCAACAAGGTTGCTAGTAGCATAGTGATTATAGTAATTTCAGCTCATAATTCTGTGTTTTTGAACGAGATCCAGTGTTGTTTGATAACATAATAATTGTAAAGGAAAGTGTAACACGTTTTGGTGCAAAGGTAAGTTTTAAATACACATTTTAATTATATGTTTTGTGATATTTTCGTACAAAACTAACAATTGGAAAATATTTTCTATGTTACAGATTACAAAATGAGTAAAATATCATGAGCATTTTTCATAGGCCCTTCTCATAAGTAAGACTAGATTCAAAATGGCGAACCAAGTATGCAAAACGGCGTTTTTCTTCCCCAAAAACTTGTATGCAAGGTTTCATGCAAATCAAAAAATATGAAAATTACTCGTTGCTGAAATGTCATGGAACCGAAATGTCACCTTCACGTACGGAATAATCGAGCGGAACATTTTTTCGAACGTGAAGTGACAGCTCCAATAAGTTTGCGTAGAAACCTTACAAATTCCCATTTTTATTTTTCGTTCTTTTCAGGTGAACTGCTGCAGAAATTTCTGTTCGATTCTTTACTTTTCCGTTTCAGTAAACGGAATTTAACATGGGTTTGGGATAGAAAAAGAAATTTCACAATACCGACCTTAAATGGGTAAAAATGATAAACAAAGAAAGCTATGTCCACTGGATCCATTTTTCTTTCACTTTGGAAGCTCACGAACTCCATTACTGTTCCTTACTGATTCGCACTTACCAGATTTCGGTAGTTTCGGTAACCAGATCGGTATTCGAGTTTGTGAGCTTCCAGAATCAGTAAAACGGATCCAATTGACGCAGCGTTCTTTGTTTATCATGTTTAAAGGGTGTTCCGATCAAAATTTGGTCAAACAGTAATGTGTGTGAGTCGATCAAAGTTTTTATTGATAAGTCAAATTCTTTTTCTTTTTCAAGTTCAGTTAATACAGAATACAGGAAAAATATTCAGCTAAGCTCTCTTTTTACCGAATGCGAATTGCCGGGTCTTTCGTTTAACACCTGCCATAAGATTTTGTACAGTCTCCTTGTCCACTTTATTCGCCGCAGAACGCCAGTTCGGCTTGAACTGTTTATCGCTCATAACAGATTTTTGAGTATTCTTAAGGTTCCGCTTGACGATGGCCTAATATTTTTCGATTGGGCGGAGCTCATGCGTGTTGGGGGGGTTCTTGTCCTTGGACACCACTTGAACGTTGTTGGTAGCAAAACCACTCCATGGCCTTTTTTCCGTAATGGCAAGATGCCAAATCCAGCCAAACGGAACAATTGTGTCGCTTCAGGAAAGGCGGTATACGTTTTTGTAGGCACTCGCTCAGATAAATTTCCTGGTTGATGGCTCCGGTCACAATGTAAACATTGCTCTTCAAGCCACAGGTACAGATGGCCTGCCACACCAAATATTTCTTTGCGAACTTTGACAGTTTAATGTGCTTGAAAATATCTGCCACCTTTCCCCGTTCGATTCTCGTATGAAATTCCTGTCCAGGAAGCTGTTCAAATTCTGCCTTGACGTAAGTTGCATCCTCCTGTACCACGCAATCAAATTTCGTCAGCATCGTCGTGTACAACTTTCACGATCGTGCTTTGACCGACTTGTTTTGTTTATCGTCACGATTTGGAGTCACCACTTTCTTTTAAGCCGACAGTCCAGCTCGTTTTTTAGCTCTATCCACGGTTGAAGGCGTCATTCCCAGCTTCTTTGCGACATCTCGGACGGAAAAGTTGGGGTTCCGCTCGAAACAGCGGGCAACTCTATTAGTCGTCGCTGTGGCCTCCGGCTGTCGATTTACCCCCGATCCAGCTTTCCTGGCTGTCAACAAAGTGTTCACCGAACACTTTTAATACGTTGGTAACAGTTGATGCAAAATTTTGATGCGTTGCTTCTCTTCCTTCGACGACATTTTGAAAACTAAAGTGCTAATCTCAAAATCGAAATAGAGGCATGATACTACACGCACACATTTTCAAAATAAGGGGTATGCACCTCCAAAATCTAGCTGAAGTCAAAGGACAACAGTGCCCAGGCTGCACTACCAGTTAAGTACGCAACCTTTAGCTGGCGGTTTTTGTTATCTCTTGACCCGAGGAAGCATGAGGTAGGAACTTGTGAGGTCCAGAGCTCTGTTGCAGGGACACACGCATCATTCCAGCTGTCCACTCACCATTTTGCAGAAAAGCGATAATGTTATATCTATATATGAATGTTTGTTTGTTAGTAACGCTAAAACTCGAGAACGGCTGAACCAATATTGACGGTGTCTTTAGATGATTTGTTCCTTTTTGTCCAACAAAGGTTCAAAGATTTGAACTTGAAATTAAAAGATTATCAATAGTTCGATGGTCATACTTTGAGAAGCCAAAATTGAAAATATATAAGTTCTCCAGTATGACAACAAACTGTCACTTTCAGATTGACTACAACAATGAAGGACATTCATGTAAAGGGTGATACGGTCAAAATTTGGTCAAGGGAAAACGCGTGTAAATCGGTGAAATCGTTTATTTAAAAAATCAAATTAAATTTCTTTTTCAAGTTCAATTAGTATAAAATTCAGGAAAAATATTCAGTTAGGCTTCCGCTTTTCCAAATCCGAATTGCCGGGCCTTACGCTTGACCCCTGCCATCAGATTTTGTACAGCCACCTTGTCCACCTTCTTCGCCGCAGAAAGCCAGTTTGCCTTGAACTGCTGCTCGTCCTTAGCAGTTTTTTTGGTCTTCTTTAGGTTCCGCTTGACAATAGCCCAGTATTTCTCAATTGGGCGGAGCTCTGGCGTGTTGGGAGGGTTCTTGTCCTTGGGAACCACCTGCACGTTGTTGGAGGCGTACCACTCCATGGCCTTTTGACCGTAATGGCAAGATGCCAAATCCGGCCAAAACAGTACGGAACAACCGTGTTTCTTCAGGAAAGGCAGCAGACGATTATTCAAACACTCTTTCACGTAAATTTCTTGGATGACAGTCCCGGAAGCTATGAAAATGCTGCTTTTCAAGCCACAGGTACAGATGTCTTGCCAAACCAGATATTTCTTTGCGAACTTTGACAGTTTCGTATGCTTGAAAATATCTGCTACCTTTCCCCTTCCTTTTGCCGTATAAACCTCCTGTCCCGGAAGCTGCTTGTAGTCGGCTTTGACGTAGGTTTCGTCGTCCATTACCACGCAGTCAAACTTCGTCAGCATCGTCGTGTACAGCCTCCGGGATCGCGCTTTGGCCGTCGTATTTTGTTTATCATCGCGATTTGGAGTCACTACCTTCTTGTAAGTCGCTAGTCCGGCTCGTTTTTTGGCTCGATGCACGGTTGTAGACGATACACCCAGCTTATTTGCGGCATCTCGGAGAGATAGGTTAGGGTTTCGCTTGAAACTACCGGCAACTCTCTTTGTCGTCTCAGCGGCTTCCGGTTTTCGATTTCCCCCCGATCCAGACTTCCTGGCTGTCGACAAACGTTCCCCAAACACTTTAATTACATTTGTAACGGTTGATTGGGCAACTTTTAGCGATTTTGCCAACTTTGCGTGTGAGTAGCTCAGATTTTCGCGATGCGCGAGCAAAATTTTGATACGCTGCTCTTCTTGCTTGGACAGCATTTTGACAACTGAAGAGTGAATTCCAAAATCAAAATAGGAGCAACATTCTACACACACACCTTCAAAATGAGGGGTGTTCAGGTTTTTAAATGCAAAATTGAAATAAATACGTCAAGTTGATATTGACCAAATTTTGACCGTATCGCCCTTTAGTGTGCTACTTGGGATAATAAAGAGCATGCGCATACAACTCAATTCCATTGGTTACTTTGGCAACGCAGTGTAAACAAGCAATCACGCATGGTATAAATAAAAGCTGCTTGCGTTTGTTGATAAATCTCGACATGCTTAGGATCATAATCGACAGCACGCTGTCGCATATCACCAGACACCGAACGCACAATTTTCAAAAGTGAAGAGCCATTCGGCTGAAGCGCCTGATCTGTTAAATCAGCTCACACACAAAAACTAACAAAGCATGGCTACACAGTTTTGTTGTTACATCAATCAATTCAGTTTTTCAAACGACGATCGTGTTTTTCGCTCCCTGGTACAGATTTTTTCTCCCGCGCACGCTTTGCGTGTTCGGTTCGCGAAATCATCACCTGCGCTTGCTCATCTTTTGGTGGTGGCAAGACAAAAGCAAGCGCTGCAAAGTTCACCAAGTTTGTTCGCTCGACCTGTTGCCGTGGCAATGGGTCGAAAAATCAACACGTGGTGACATCCACGCCAGTGGCATCAGCTCCTGACTCCATACCAAAACCGAGCAGCTCCAAGCGGCTGCGCCAAGACGACGCCGATCCAGCGGACCCAAACGCTCGACTATTAGCGAGCAACAAATTTTCCATGCTCCCGGTACAGGAGGTGCCAAAGAAGGTAAAAGTCCCCCCGCTCTTCACCACATCAAAGCGACGTTGCTGCTCTCAGGGCTGAGCTTGCAGCAATCAAAATTCAACCGCTTTTCAAGCTGTGCAGTACCGGCACAAAGATCATGTGCTCGACGGAGGCTGACTACCGTGCTGCTGGTGCTCACCTGGTCATCAAGAAACATGAGTTTTACACTCACGACGCACCAGGAAACAAGCCGCTGAAGGTGATTCTGCGTGGCCTTCCGGAATGCACCCCGGAGGCAATCATTGCTGAGCTGCAAGCGGCTGCTCTGAAACCGGAGAAAGTGTTCCCGATCAGACGTCAACAACAGGAAATCATCGAGACCAACTCTATCTGGTCCATCTAGAGAAGGGTTCCGTCACGATGGCGGACCTGATTGAAAATACGGGCACTTTTCAACGTGATTGTCGAGTGGGACCGGTATCGCCCGAGAAAGCACGGACGTGACGCAGTGTGGTAACTGCCTTGTGTTTGGCCACGGAACTCGAAATTGCCACATGAAACCACGTTGCGGCAAGTGTGCCGAGACACACACTACCATGGATTGTGCCCCAATGGAAGAAGGTGCGCGTACCTGAAGTGCGCAAATTGTGGCGCAAACCACGAAGTGCAGCAACCGTAGCCTGCCCCAAACGTGCTGAGTTTCTGGCGATCCGCAAGACAATCGTCCACCAAGTCCCGGCCTGCTCAACGCCGTCCACCACCTCCGACTGAACGAGGAGAATTTCCCGTCGCTCCGGTACCAGGTGCCAAACCTACCGCCGATCCCATTGAATCACCGCCAAGCAAACCGCCCGTCAGCTTCCGTCCATCATCGTTTCGCCGCAGCCGCCGCCGCCCCCAACCCGACTCCTCCTCCAGGCTGGGGCAATGCGAGTCGCAATACCTCCACGCAACCACCCGTCGATGATCAGCTCTACGACTCGGAGCAAATGGTCGAGTTCGTGCAGAGCTCTATCGCCAACTACGTTCCTGCCGCTCCAAGGAGGAACAGCTCAAAGCCGCGATCGCCCTGCGCTACAACATCAACTGCCATCTGCTTCCGAGCTTCCAGCTGCAGTCTATCGAAGCCATCGGAGTCGAAGTCGAAACTGCCGTCGTGCCTCAATCACCATCATCGCGGCCTATTGTCCCAAGCAAGCCAAGTACCAACAACGGAACAACAACGGCCCTGCGAAACGACATCCGTAAGCTAATCCTCGGAGGCAGGGCAGTTCATCATCGCCGGCGACCTTAATGCGAAACACGAAGCCTGGGGAACACCCGGAATCGGAACGGAATAATTTTGCAGGAAGACCTGGAAGAGGGACATTACACCGTCCTGGGCCCGATACTCTCCACCCGGTTGAGCCGATCCGGGGTCCATTCGACAATCGACATCTTCCTCACCAACGTGGGGAATCGCCCAGCCGATCGTACACCAGGAGCTCAGCTCGGACCACTATCCGGTGGTGGCCGAAGTTGGCTCCTCGGTCAACCCGGCATCGTATCACCAGACGGAACTACCATCGCGCCAGTTGGGAGAAGGTTCCGACAACACGTTGACGACAACATCGATTTCGACATGCGCCTTGATTCGGTTGATGACATCGAACGACAGCTGCAGAGCATCGAGCAGGCGATCTCCAGGCCCAGGAGCAACATGTACCGGTGATAGATCAGGTGAGTGACTCTACTACCCATTGATAGACCCACTAAAGATTTAATACAATTACGAAACGCCATTCGAAGGCAATACCAGCGAACTGGTTTGCCAACGCTCAAACGTCACTGTAATCGAGTGACCAAAATTATTAAGGCCAGAATGGTGGACCTTAGAAATAACAATTTTGCCGACAAGATCTGCTCTCTCCCAGATTGTACTAAGCCGTTCTGGAAGATGACAAAAATTTTGAAAACTAAGCCAAGGCCCATTCCACCGTTGATCCCATTAGATAGCAATGGCTCTAAGGATCGATAGATAACTCCTGCAGAGAAGGCTGCTGAGATAACGCCAACACTTCGTCAGCTCTCACAATCTCGGTCAAAACATCGTCCAGTCCACACGAAGCTGCCGTTAGCGCGCTTATCACTAACATCGACCAAAGTCCTAACGACTTCTCCGAAGATTTGAAGATCTCAGCTGACGAATTGTTGACTTATATCAAGACCTCTAAGAACATGAAGGCCCCCGGTTTCGACCACATTTTTAACTTGGAGCTCAAGCAATTGAGCCCCAGTTCTACAACCATCTGGCGGTGGTGTTTAACCAATGCTTCCGTCTTGGCTACTTCCCATCGTGCTGGAAGTCAGCCAAAAGTCATCCCGATTCGGAAACCTGGGAAAGATCCTTCATGTTCCAGAAGCTACAGACCAATCAGCCTTCTCTCAGGTCTATCTAAACTGTTTGAGAAAGCGATCTACCGTCGGCTTCTAATCATCTGCTGACGAGCTCAATATCCTGTTGGATGAGCAGTTCGGTTTCCGGCATGGTCACTCAACAGTCCATCAACTTAATCGAGTCATGAACATCCTCAGACCGAACAAGTCTGTTTCGAAAACATCCGCTATGGCCTTCTCGATATCGAGAAGGCCTTCGATATATGTGGCATGATGGCTTGGTGTACAAGCTTAAGCGATACAATCTTCCAATCTTCCTGGTGAAGATTATTAAAAATTATCTCTCTGACAGGACATTCCGTGTTTCGTTGCATGGTGCAGTTTCCGGTAGTCAGGAGATCTCCGCCGGTGTTCCGCAGGGAAGTATATTAGGTCCACTTCTGTTCAATCTATTCACCTCGGATATACCCCGCTCCCTGAAAATGGATCTCTGTCGTTGTTCGCCGATGATACCGCAGTCGTCCACAATGGCAGGGTAATAAGAGCGCTTGCCGCGAAAACTGCAGCGAAGCCTGAATGTTCTGTCAGAATACTTCACTGAATGGAAGATTTGTATCAACGCAGCGAAGACCCAGGTCATCCTGTTTCCACATTCTAATTCTCCCAGACTTGTCCCGCCTGAGAATTGTAAAATAAGCCTGAACAACACAACGGTGGAATGGACCAAATCAGCTGTCTATCTTGGTGAACATTCTAGACAGCAAGCTTATTTTTCAGGGATCAGGTTGACAAAACTGTCACAAAATGTGATACTCTGTTGAAACTACTGTACCCATTGATCAACAGAAGGTCTACATTATCCCTTAAAAATAAGCTGCTGTCTACAAGCAAATCATACTTCCGGTCATCGAGTATGCAATGCCAATCTGGGAGAGTTGTGCAAAAACACATCTCCTGAAACTTCAGAGAGTATAAAACAAGTTCCTCAGGATGATAATGAACACCCCTCCGAGGACAAGAACATCTGAGGTCCACCGTCTGGCCGAGATAAAAATGCTTGACGATCGCTTTGGTGAGTCTATCAATCGGTACAGGAGCACGCTGCCTGACATCGGATCACCAGATCATTCGGAATCTGGTTTCCCACCCCTAGGATTTTCAAATTGTAGTTTTAGTTGTAGATTAGGTAGGTTATCAAATTTTAAAATTAACAATGCCCCAAGGTCCGAACTGAATACTTCTGCAAAACTATAAACATTCTCTAAACACAACAAACACAACAATTCAACGAAAGCTGAAGAGCCCAATGGGCTGAAACACTTAAGATGTTAAATTAGTATATAAGACAAACAATGAAAATAAAGATCAATTTTACTACTACTAATTTGTTGACACATTCTTTCGACGTATTTCGGAAACAGTGGACGAGTTTTAAGCACTCGCAGACGTATCAGCAGCAGCAGTTGAGGTAGCAGATATGAGTAGTATTGTATCGGTTTCTTGTCACTGTAGCTGGAAGTTATCGTACTACAGATTTCGAAGAAAAACTGCGTTTAAAACATTACCGAACCATGGCATCGGCAATTGAAGGTAAGTTTTCATGTTCAAATCATTGCTGCAATATCAAATCTCAAATGAAAACATATCATAATACAGGTGAATTGAAGAATTGCGATTTATTTCTGGTGTGGAGATCAGTTCACGGTGATCTAAAGTTGAAGGCTGATTTAGTTGGAAGTACCATGAAGTGCTTGAGTGCAGAATCGAACATTCCAGAATTTCAGGATGAGGTTTTCCAAGCAGTTCAGGTGGATGCTTCAGGGAAAAATAGAAAGAAACTTTCAAGAAATACAGGGGGTACTTCCGAGTGGTTCAAGCAGAAATTTCCCAGAAACTTAGGTACTGAATTTTCCCGAAGTTTAGGAGAAAACATCTTAAGAGAACTTCTCAAAAGTTCAAGAAGAAACTTTATTTAAGGACAAGAATTTCATGAATAAATTTGCCAAAAGTTCAGGAGGAAACTTTTGAGAATTTCTGCATTTTTTTATATTTTCTGTAGAAGATTAAGAAAGAGCTTCCCTGAAATTCAAGAGATAATCACTAACGAACCGAAGAAGCAGTATAAAAATTATTATTATGATCATAATGATTCATTATGACACCATATTGATATATGGTAAAGACCATCTTACCAACCGTTCACATCGGACTATGAGCTAGGATATAGACTTATGTAGGAATTAAAATTCCTTGGTTTCCATCTCACCTCGTTTGATAGATTTGATCCTCGTTCCTGGATAATTGACCTCTATAAAATTTCAATTACACTGAAGTTTTTTTTTACGCGGTTTTTTTACGCGTAAAAAAAAACCGGTCCGCGTTATTTCAAAAAACGACGTAAAAAAAGTCAAGGAAATAAAAATTATATTTCATATTCATATTGAAAGAATATTGTCAATAAAAATGTATTGGTGGTGGAAAAACATGGTTCCAGTAACATTGACCACCGGGTATCTGCTACAAATGGATAGAGGTTGTTAATTCAATGTGTGAGCAGAGCAGTCCAGAGTAGTTGTAGAGAGTTTTCGTTTTCGGCAAAATTTTTCAGTGTGTCATTCGTCGTCTTTTGACATAATCATATTAGTTCAAAATCATGCCGCAGAGATGGCGCTGCAGTCAATCTTTTCTAAATTAGGCGCTAGAGATTTGCCGTCTTCGGCAAAGTTTCTCAGTATGTCATTGACACTGTCATATTAGTTCTTATTTATGCCGCAAATATGGCAGCGCCATCTCTAAGGTACGATCTGGATCTAACGATATTATATTGAATGCCTTTATTATATACAATTAACATCTTTGCTAAAGACAGCACCTTCCTAGAGCTCGATTTGGCAATTAAAATTGCGGCGCCATATTTGCGGCGCAATTTGAAACTAATCTGATAATGTCAAGTGACTATATTTTATATCCTCAATAACTTTACTGAGAACTGTAATTCTCTAAAGCTTCATTTGGAAAAGATATTTTAATACGCGGTCTTTTTACGCGGACCGTTATTTCAATAAACGACGTAAGAAAACCGCGTTACTTAAAAAAAAACAACGGAAAGTCACAATAGACGTGAAAAAAATTCGATTGTTGGTGTTGATTGTACATTTCCCAATTTAGCCTCTGAACAATACTTTTAGAACAAGAAAAATCATACGAAATTTTGAGTTTTAATTCCATACCGGCTTTGGACCTGGCTGGGCTGGCGATTGAATCTAGTTATGTAGCACAGTATTTGGAGGAAATGCCAACTCAGAGAGGTGGTGATATCTCAAGCTGGCCATGGCTGACGAGCATGACAAGCATGTATATATATTTTCAGATAGGACGTGGAATGCCCGCTTAGGAAACACCATTTTGAGAAATTGAATACCCGAGCAGAAGACAACAACAGATGAATACCTAATTTTGATCTTGTTAACTGGCATTGGTATAAAAAAGCTCAGATTAAGAGGTAAGATACCTAAGCAAAATACCTAAGATTTGCAAGCAAAATAACTCTCAAAACTTGTTATTTTGGATACCTGGGAATACCTAAGAGGTATTTTTTTGGTATTATCTTACCTCAATTTGATATTTGCATACCATTGTAGGAACAATTTTATGGTATTATCTCCAGGTATTTTACCTCTTAATCTGAGCTCCTTAATACCAAAGCCAGATATCAAGTTATTCGGTCCTGCTCGGGTAGACTTTTCCAAGTAGTTTGTATTAGTAACAGTGTTCACGTTAGTCATTTTCTTTATAAAAGGATCATTGTTTTCACATTATTTTCGTTGTTTTGCCTGTTTTGTTTTTTTTTTATCAGGTTAATTTCAGGCACATGAGGTTGAAATTTTGTTTAACCGTTGTGTTGTGTCCACAGGTACCTGGGTACTCTTTGATTTCATTTCGCGATACTTCAATGATTTTTAATCGTAGGAGGTAGAAACTCTGCCAGATCCA
>JASCZW010012582.1:0-28066 GCA_034211315.2 Aedes japonicus
GAGATAAGCCCTCTCACCGCCGAAAAGGTGAAAACTTTGACCCACGAGAGGGAGAATGAATGGCCTCCCAGCTATCCGGGTCTAAATCCATTGGATTTTTTCGTTTGGTCCTACATCCAAACAAAAATCTCAAATTTGGACAAAGTTCAAGGTAGCAATCCAGAAAATGTGGGAGGATATACCAATCGAATCAGTACGTGCCGCCTGTGACAGTTTCGAAAAATGTTTGAGGTTGGTAAAGAAAGCTAAAAGAGGAGTCATTCCGAAACATTTGGTGTTGTTAGTCTAAATAAAGAGTACTTTCCAAAAAATATATCTAAAAACTCAAAACATAGCATCTGCTTTATTTTGATGCCTTTTGATAGTGCATTCGAATTTATTGATCACGGTGCAGGAAAGATGTTACCAAACGACACAGGCTAGATTTTGCTGTGTGCATATTTTACCATCGAACGGAGGTATTTCACTACTTGCAGCATCGCTTCTGAAAAACAACTGCTATCGCTGAACAACTGATTGGTAATGCATAGGTACTACTTGAACCATTTTGAATAAGTAAGATTGTGTGGCAACTAAAATCCTACCCTATGCCTAGAGAATCAAGAAATTGGCAAGACTAGACTGAGAATTGATTCCAGCATGATATTGCTTTGTGGCTGCGCCTTTACTAACTGAGCTAAAGGGTTGATTCCTGTGCTACTGATTGTCATTACTTATGGAATCTATACTAAAACCCACAATTAATGCTGAACATATATGCTAGTCGACCTATAATTTCACGTTAATGATAGAGTTTTTGCATCTTCTAATTTCTCGTTTCAAAACGTGCCTTCACTCAAATAAAATGCCTGCTTTGTTTGATACGGCTTCCTGTGCCATGAGTTTGCCTTTCCCAGTAAGTAGCACTTACCCACCTATCTAGAGCCACACCTATTGCGGCACAAAAGTGGAACGTGTCCTAGGAAAGAAAAAGAAATTCCCGATAAACCAAGATCAAACTCCAATTCTTGCTGATGGCGGCGCATGAATGGACGGAAAGCCGTCGGACGTGGCCCACCGCATTGCCTATGTTGTGATTTTGTTTTGCTTCGCTCCCCTTTGTTGCCTGATTGTTGAAACGCTTTCCCGGTTTCGTATGCTACGTGACTTTTCCAACCGTTCGATGAATAATTGTGTTATGATCTATTTTGATTTGCGGGAAATCAATCCAGTTGAATGTTATTATTATTGTTACTGTAGTCGTTGACGTTCGTTAGCAAATAGAAACAAACTAAATCGCCCATCCTACTATCCTGATGTCTTTGCCATCCTTCTTTAATCTTCCGATAGCTTACTAAATGCATGGCATGGTTCACTAGCAGCAACCGGTGGTGACCATTTTTGTGATAAAACCCACTCGATGGAAAATCTTCTTCATAGGGTGGAGCACTACTTCGGCTCTGTACATGTTCAAATGAGCGAAAAAAGGACAGGAACTGGTCCGCGGCCGAAGAGGTGCTCTACCCTATCCCTAATAGCAAAGGACGCTGTGTCGCTCGCCTAGGGGAACACAGCTACACGTGTTGTGTCTCTTTTTGCTGTAGGAAAAGAAATTACAAACCGACAACGACGGCCTCGACGCCAATGGGGGCATTGGCACTCTGGAAATTAAACCATATCTATGCTGATACCAGAAAGCTGCTGCCGCAGGGCATTCTCTCTTTTACGGGGAAAGGAAAACAATTTACGTTTGATTTTGTTTCTTAGTAAAAGTGACTTCAAGTTGGATGATGGAATTGGAGTTGGCTTCGTTTGATGATGGCGAATAGACTGTCGTTGCACACTTATTGGATGATGTTTCGATTAGGATGGCTAGGATTCAGGAAACGGCCTCCGGGGATTGAGTGGTGTGATTACGAGCGAGTCTGCTAATGAAGTGTTTGGTGTGTTTACTCACAGCGTTGCAACAACACTTTCTCGGAATAATGTGATGAATTTTGAAATACGCGTGGAAGTTCTCCTCCTTCAATTGAGAGACAATACTGGAAATATTTTTTCGCAAATTCGCATTCGCAAAAAATGTCTCTTAGTTTATATCGAACATTCATATTACTTGTCATCTGGCGAAATGTTATCAGTTACAAATTTTCGTACAATGCGCTAAATGAATTTCGTGAAGACTAGCCAATCGCTGCTCCTCTTCTACCGTGCTCATACATGTTGCTGTTGCTGCTTGGATGGTAGCTGCTTGTTTTGTTTTCGTTCAATGCACGAATCTTCTTTCTGAGTCAGCAAATGCAATGTACTTTTGACAACAGTTCCATGACTCCTATCTTCGATTTCGTAGTATAAACTGGATTTCATTTTCATTGATAGCAACAACGTAGACAATAGATACAACAGACCTGATTTCTAGACAAAATCGTCAGAAGGTCGAAAGTAACAATTTGAAATAATGACTTTAAACTTTTATATCCTGGATACGCCAGGTTGCTAACATTGCATCTCTCTTAAGTATGTGTTGGACTAACATTCCCTTCCACTCTCCTACAGTTGCAAGGACGTGGCCAGGGTTGACTTAGTATACTGGAGGCAGCATGTCTGGTATCTAAGGGTTCGAAATCATCCCCTAGGTTTCTTACCGAATGACAACGGATCCGGACATGATAGTTCTCTTAACAGTAGATTAAGTCTTCGCCACCTACGATTTTGTGTAACTGTAAATGCTATGCTATGCTATGCTATGGATACGCCAGGTTGCTAACATCTATATCCAGTACCGACGGGAAGGTACTAACTCCCTGTATCTGTTTCTGGTGCTATTTTGTTACAACTGTACCTTTACAAATGTTACATTCGACCTTTTGACTATTTTGTCTAGATTTATGCAATTTCTGGTTTAAATCTACATAAAATATCCCATGTATTTATACCAAATTTAGCATTCAATGTGTGTGGATTAGATTACGTTGAGCATTGCATGTTTCTTACAAACTGTCTGAGTGAAAAACACTGTCTACTAGACTGATTGAACTGAATGAATGAATTTGGCTTGATGTGCATGCAATAAAAAAGGGAAAAGTAAAAGCCAGTCAAGGTGGTGGATCCGTTCCTGCCTTGACCGTTTGCTTCGAAATACTGCTAAACAAAAAGCCCTACGCTCAATTTCAAACTACTTCTATTCAATTTCACAGCCTGCCGAAAGTTATCAGACCTATCAATGCTTTCTCTTCACATATTTGGTTCTAGCTGAAATTGGTGTCCATATTTCAAGCATTATAATTGATTACGAACTTCATGCAACAACAAAACACATTATTAGTAAACTTTCCAATCAATTTCAAATAGACTCTATCCATGTTAGTGGATATTGCTATAGATGTCCTTTCAGTAAATATTCTCAGCTAAAACTTTTCCAGATGTTGTCAACGAGTTATGCTAAACAGGTCAATCCATCCGAAGTATCCGCACCATTTTAAGTAGACCTGCTCAGATTTGATCCGAATCCCAGTTTCACTTTTCCCTTCGGTTCATGGAACGTTAAAAAAATCCATTGCTCACGTAAAGGGTGTACGGAATCAAATTGCGACACACACAAATAATCGAAAAAATTCGCCCGTTCAACCAATCATCTTCAAACTTTCAGGGAGTAAAATAATACATGTTATGCATATTTTCTCATGTTTGTTTTATTCAATTTCAATTCCATATCCAAATGCACATACCTTCTTCTTTACACTACTCATAAGGTCCTGTACAACAATTGGACCAACTCTTTTTTGTGCGTGGCATTCCATTTGTTCTTCATATCTTTCTCCGATTTCACTTCCTTAGGATGCTTCCGAAGTGCCTGCTTCATGATGGCCTCAGTACTTTGGAGAAATTCAAAATCCCGCAGGGCCTTGCTAAGTGGCCAGTATGGTCAGACACTCTCAGAATGTCCTCCGAAGCAAATTCTCAAAATGTCTTCTGATGACCTAGGTTTCGCAAAATCATGAAGTTTGATGTGCCGCAGGCCATGTTTCGCATCTAAAAATATTTTGCCAACCTACCCTGGACAGCTACTTACCCCAGTACTCCCACCTTTGAATCCGAAAGTATGGATATTTTCGGAATAACCAGTGCTGATTCACAAGTAAGGATAATTTTGTGATCTATTTAAAAAAACGCTTTAAATCCTGGCTAACGATGGAGTATCATTCATTTTGAATTTGACGTACGTGTTAATAGTGTTAAGCGTTGTTTTAGAATATAACGTTTGCATTTAATAAAATGGAAAAAAATTGCTGATTTTTCATGGGTTTAACCCATGAAACCTTAACCTTAACCCGCACTGACGAAACTACTCATGGTGCATCAATCATAGTAACCCATGAGTCAGCAGATAAAATTTGACAGCTCTATCAGTCGAACTCTAATCCGATCATTTGATCGGGAGGACGGTTCTACCGGCCAAACAGTGAAAAAGTATCTGGCGAACATGAATATACATGTCAGGATGCGGAAGTCCCGTCCACTGGTTTCGGAGGGGCAGGCAATGACGCAGCGGCTAGGGCTGAATAAGATGGTCAACTCGAGCTTCCCGGCGTGGCGGTGAGGATGGAAGACGAAACCTATCTCACCCTTGATGCAACGACTGGCAGGGTACTTCGTATTTTCGTACCCATGAAGGAAGTCTTTCGCTCTGGTCTGGCCGTGAACGAATGTATATAGTACGAAATGCCTGCCGGAAGTTGCGTCGTTCATCAAGAAATACCATTAGGGTGAAGACGCGGTGTTCTGGCCGGATCCGGCATCGGCCCACTACTCGAAGCGGAGATGAAGCGGCTGAATATCGATGTGGTACCCAAGTCGGCGAACCCGCCAAACGTCCCCCAGCTGCGTCCCGTTGAGAATATCTGGGCCAACCTGAAGCGTAAGATATACTCACAATTTTGTTGCGAAAACTGAGGAGGAATTGATAAATAAAACGAAGAAAGAACCCAGAAGCATGCCTACACGCATGCTTTCATCCGCCATGGCGAATATTTCGGTTGACTGCCGGAAGGCCGCTCGCAAGGGCGTGGAATTTTTCCGCAAGCAAGCTTAAATAATTACCATTCATGGAAAATTTATCAAAAGCAATTATCTGTCTTAGCTTTTTTTTTTCTCACCGAAAAAAGGTCTATTTAATGCAAACGTTAGTATGTAGGCATACGTGTTATCAAATTCTCGTTTATAAACGTTAAACATTTTTGTATTTTTCTGAGATGTTATTCAAAATCAACTTGAGTTCAGAACAGGGTTTATGAGGTTACGATACAACATTCAAACATAAAGAATGAACCTTTTGGAAGGTCATGATTTGATCATTTTGTGATGTTGTAGATCAACCTAGCTGTCCTTGAATTCAAAACTTAAGATTTTCTGTAGTAGATATAGATTTTTAGGCTATACAAAGTTACGCTATGTATTCAACCAAATTCAGTCAATATTTTTGAACGTAAAAAAATCATTATGAGATGAACTGGTATGGTTTAAGGCATCCAAATAGTCCTTGAGTTCAGAACATAAGATTTGCAGTTCTTTCAGTATGTTTATGGAGCATACAGAGGTACATTATGTATTTAACAACATTCATTGAATAGTTCGGAAGGTAAACGTACATAATGTGACAAGCTTGGATTATTTTAGGTCATCCAAACAGTCATTAAGTTCAAAACATAAGATCTTATGTTATGACAGTTGTTTTTTCGGCTATACAAGGTGACGATATACATTCGATATGCGGCACAAAGTTACGTCTCGTATTCATGCATATTCAGTGAATGTTTTCGAATGTAAAAATGCATAAAAAGATAATCTTGGGATGGTGTACAGGGGGTTTAATAAGTTCGAATACCACTTTTCATCGTTGTATAGGTTGCGCACCATGTGCATTGTGTGTATTGGTATTGGTATCAGCTTTAGCCTCATATATAGGCTAACCGACGCGCATGGTGCCGACTTGCTGTCATTTGTTGTTTGTTTTATTTTTTTGTTGTTGTAGTAAACTTGATTGCGAGACGTGAGCGACTCGGCAACGTATTCCGGCGGTTGAAATTCCACGGGGAGTAGCAGAATTTCATCTATACCACCTATCTATCCATCGGTACTGCGAGACCGGTTCGGACAAGAACCTTGCGCGATCCGGGCTGCCGCGTTCGACGAGGACACCAGCAGCCATCATGGTGGTGAGGGAGCGGGTTCGTCGAAAAATGAACTGCTCGATCCGAAAGACCGCTGCTGACCTGGATATGTCGATCGGAACTGCACACACCATCATGACGAATGAACTGGGATACCAGCCGTACAAGAAACGTAAGGTTCACGGGGTAGCGGAGGCTACAACGAAGAAGAGGCTGGACAAAGTCAAACTGATAGTGTCGTGGCACGCAGGTTATGAGTTCGTGTTTTCTGATGAGGGGGGTGGTATCTAAGCGTGGGAACCCGGGCAGGAACGAATGACTTGATAACAGCCCTTGGTATGTAAACTGTAAATCGTAGATTTCTGGGGTAAACAAAGTAACAATATGTATTTGACTAAATTAAAAGAGTCTTCTGGAAGGTCAACAGATACAATGAGATATCTTGGAATGTTTAAGATCACCAAAACATCCTTGAGTTCAGAAGTTAGCATCTACAGTCGTAACAGTAGCTTTATAACCAATGATCTCATAATATCGGTTGGTCTCCCAGGATATTCATTGAATATAATTGAGTACAAACCGTAATTTTGTATAGCGGATAAAGCTACTATTAAAACTGTAGATCTAAAGTTCTGAACTCCAGGACAGTTTGGATGACCTAGCACATCTCAAAAATTATTTTCTACTTTTTTCATTCATTTTTGTGTTATTGAGTACCAAATCAATCAGAATGCACCAAATTGCTTGCATGAAAAAAATCTAAAGTCTTTGCTACTTTTATGTTCAATAAATGACCAGAAGAGTTTGAGAAAATTTAGCAAGATTACTGCCAAACCTATTCATAAAATTCGTCATATCAAGGTGATTAACTCTGCAATAAACAACAGAAACAAATATTGAACAGTGGTCTGCACTGGTTGTTCAAGAAGCTGTTGAGAAAGAAGGATGAGTCTTTTCACAGGTTTCTTTGCTACGAAACTAAACAAATAGCAAACGCTCTATAAAGTCGCTTTTAATTAATTTTTAACTATCCCAAAGGCACTATTGGGTCACGGTTTTATTGCCCTTAAGTCGCTATTTGGTCACTATTCTTGACATTTTTGTGACTAAAGTCACTATTATTACATCAAATAACACAAAAGATTAGTCTACGATTCTGTCGTCTATGTTGGGAAACAACTATGCAGATGCAAGTGTTCGATTGCTACTTGTTTTGAAGGCGTTCACCTTTATTATTTTTTCAATAGTAAAATGTGTAAAATCAAAAGCTTTCAATATTGGAATCCACTATAAAGGGTGTCCACGATGAAATTGCCACACTATGAAATTACTCTAACTTTTTAACCGTTGGGTAGAATTGATTGAAAATTTGGGTGGATTTAGTTCATTATTTACATCCTGCAAGTTTTAAAGTCCTGTGATCAAAACTCGCGGAAATGGAGTCGAAAGAACAGCTCGTGCGTGATAAAATCTTGCGCATTCATCACGAGAACAAGGATCTCTCGCATCGTTCCATCGCTAAAACGTTGGGAATCGCGAATTCCACGGTGTCGCGAGTGATTAACCGGTTCGAGGAACGGTTGACCACCGACCCAAAAGTGAAGGAAAAAGAATTCCGTACAACACCAAAAATCACAACCGCGTAGTTGGGGCCTTCAACCGAAATCCGAACGCCTCCGTTCGGGATGTGGCTAAGAAGCTGCACCTAAGCAGAAGTTTTGTCCATAAGGCCAAAACTAAGGCAGGGCTTCGAACGTTCAAGGTACAAAAGGCCTCTAATCGCGACGAGAAGCAGAACAAGTCCGCCAAAACCCGTGCCAGGAAGTTGTACCTCAACATGCTGACGAAAGTTGAATGCTGCATCATGGACGACGAAACATATGTGAAGGCCGACTTCAAACAGATCCCCGGCAACCTGTTTTTCACGGCTAAGGATAAGTTCAGCGTTCCGGAGCATGTCCGCACTCAGAAGATGTCCAAATTTGCGAAGAAATTCCTGGTTTGGCAAGCCATCTGCACGTGCGGGAAGCGGAAGTGCACCTTTCGTGACCCAGGACACGATGAACGGACAGGTGTACATAAAGAGTGCCTCCAGAAGCGGCTGCTTCCTCTCCTGAAGGCCCACAACGTCCAAACAATCTTCTGGCTGGATTTGGCCTCATGCCACTACTCCAAGGACGTGCTGAAGTGGTATGCGGACAATAAGGTCAATTTCGTGCCGAAAATGTTCAACCCTCCCAACACTCCGGAGCTCCGCCCCATCGAGAAGTACTGGGCGATTATGAAGCAGCACCTTCTTAAACGACCTAAGGTAGTGAAGACAGTCGAGGAACTGAAGAAAGTATGGGTTTACATGCAAAAAACGGTTGATTCACAGGTTGTGCAGAATCTTATGGCCGGGGTTAAGGCCAAGGTGCGGGCATTTGCGTATGGACTGTAAATAAAATACGAGTAAAATGGTAAAATGAAGTTCAATAGTTATATCTCAATCCCTGAAAATTTGATGGCAATCGGATGAAAACTCGAATTTTGCGAATCAATTTTGTGTGTGGCAATTTCATCGTGGACACCCTTCAAAGCTCACTCTCACCAGGATCAACGCGTAGTTCATGTCCCAATCGATTGGTTAATTTTGTTTTAAATCTATCGTGAAATGCCTAAGTTATTAACCTTCAAGATCTAAACATATTTCGTGACGCTGAAACTTTTCGTACTCGCTACGTGGACATTGAAAACACAGACGTAGTCCTACGCAAAAAAAAAAATGTCTGATCGTTAAGCTCGAGAACCGACACAATCTTGAATTTTAGAGAGTTTGAGATATTTAGTGGAATATCTGTAACTAGAAATGAGAAGAAAAATTAGCATTCTCCATTTAATTCCTATCCTCCATTTAATAACTATCTTTGCTTATCTTGACAGATACGCATATTTCGTCTTCAATGTGCAGACTCCTTCAGGGCTTCGTACTAAGTCCAAAGTCGAGTTATTAGTACGAGACACTGAAGAAGTCTGCACATTGTAGAAGAAATACCCGTTTCTGTCAAGATAAACAAAGGTAGTTGGAATTAAATGGAAAATTCTAATTTTTCTTCTCATTTCTAGTTACAGGTAAGGGTCTGTTTAACCATCACAAACTCCAAATATTGCTGCTCTTCCGGTTGAAAATTTGGGGAATTCTCCCTCATACTTGCCAACTAATACGCTAACTGTGCTATCATCTTGGAACTATTACCTTTTACGTTTGTACTGGTACCTAAATAGAAACACTTCAGGACTCTATCAAGCCCAAAAAAACACTCAACAGACGTCCATAATATCATTGCACAGTACACCCAACCATTGAATGGTAGATTCTATTACAGTTTTGTTAGATATTCCACCAGCAGATGTTAGTAGAGATCGCAAAGAGAATGTGTTGAAGTTTCTGCGAACTCTACGCATAGAAAAAGAAAACTAGTGAATTGAAGAGATTGTATTTGTGTATTCGTTTATAAAAAAAAGTCTCTTTTTGACATGCCAGAATGGATCTTCATGGTATTTCAATGTGCTTTTAACCAAAAGAAATCCGCAGCAATTTTTTGAGAACCAGCAAGTTAACTGTAAGAGGAAATGCCAAACAATGCTGTTTTTTACATTGGTTTGTTTACATATAAGACACATCAACATCATATTGCGCATTCAATTTTTTTGTAGTTCAGTGGCCTTGAATGGAACTAGTCCTGAAGATTTTAAAATGTTACTGGGAATGTTGATTATAATGTTTTTAAACGCTTAACTTTTCGCCTCCACTTTTGTCAATGCTATATCGCTGTAAAGAAATAACAATCTTATGCTCCAATTGTTCATTTATTATTATTGTTATTGGTTTTTGTTGAATAGATTATTATCACTTCTAATATGTTACGCGATTTATTTATGTCTCCCAACATCCCATACCAAGAACAAAAACAATATTTGTACAAGTCTGTCGTACCATAATTGCAGCCCTAAATACCAACCACATTCTGATCTGTAAAATTTCAAACAGCTTAGTCTATATTTTGGGGCCATGTAGAATCAACAAAAACTCGCCCGTATCTTTAAAGTTTAAAAGATTTATTTTCAATGCTTTTTAGATTTATCGCAATGTATAAAACACACTTATTCTATTGATCTCTGAGTTCTGTGTACACATCTTGTTTTGCATCAATCAACCCACTCTCTTTGGCCATAAAATACACTAGCCACGAGACACTCCAACCGAAACTCATTAAAATTCTCGTCTACCGTGCATCAGGATGTCCTCCTCCTTTATTTCCAACCCCATTTCTTACCTTGTGTTGAATCGTGACGAAAACCCAAAAAGCAGCGGGTGAAAACTTTATCCTAACGTCTAAAAGAGCTAGATTGCCACACTATGTCAACACTGACGATTATCCCTCGATAAACGCAATTAAGAGTTTTACCTTCTTTATCTTCCCCATGCTCTCGCCAACCAGACGATATTCCCATCCAAGGCCCCAAGGAGGAGAACGGCCAGCTGAGCAGTATTAACGAGGAAAGTGAAAGCGGAGACGGACCGAAGACATCCCAGGGAGCCGGTCCCGGCAAGGTGAAAGACTCCAAAACTCACAAGGTGCTCGTGGGCTTCATGAAGCTGAAAGAAAAGGACAAAGACAAGGATGACGGCGGTGGGGGTGCTAAGAAATCGTCCGCGGCCAAAGATAAGCTAGTCGGTAAGCAATCGCTGCAGATGCAGGCCCAAGGCAGTGCAGAGCTCATCGAGGCGGAACGGGCCAGTCCGCAGACGATGGCCAAGCGGAAGAGCAGTAGTATTGATATTATCAGTATGCCAACGGGCGGCGTGATGGGGGGCGGTGAGCAGCTGAAACAATTGGCTCCGCTGTCCAACGGTGGCGTGATGCTCGGAGGCGATGACAAAGGAGGCGTCGTTGGTGGCGGTATGGACAGCTTGGACGTGCTGGTGGTGGATCGAAATGGCGGTACGAACCCGCTCGAGGTGGGAGAGTCGTTCGATTCGGGAAACGAGATGAGCCTGAACAATAATAACAGCATCAACAATAACAACAACTCGGAGAAGTCGGTGCTGGACTTGAAAACGCACGGCAGTATACAAGTTAGTCAAGTTTAAGATTCAGCTGATGATGAAATGTGTTATAGAATTAGATTTAACGTATTTAACTTTTCGTTGTTCTTTTTGTTTTGTATGGTACATTGCGGTATTAGGTTGGTGTATGTTCGCTAGTAAGAGTAATCAGTTGTTTTTTGTTAAAAGAAAATCCTTCCTTAAACGAGCGCTTTCGGTATCATTTATTTCGAAATCTTTAGAGCATCTTGTAGGTGCACAGTGCTTTGGGAAATTTACTGAGATTTGTTTAGGACACAAGCACGTTTTTTTTTCTAGCTAAAGGGTGCGAAAGTCTTGATTTCACAAAAAGGGAGAAAAACATTGAGCACCTAGTAGACTAGAGCAAAACCAAAATGTGTGCAATTTTTTGTACAGACTTATCCAGTTGTGAACATAATTAAAGTTAACCCTCCGCCTCCACTTGTCTTCCACCGTCCGTTTCATTGGTCTCAATTCGTTATTTATGTTCATTATAATAATTGTCTTTGTATCACTGAGCAAAAGGTAGAACATAATTGCTATCTACCATACTACACAGGTCGAAAAAGTAGTGTAACATTTTGTTTAATATCAGCGTCACAAACCATGCAAGTTTGCATTGAGGCATTTCATACGGTCTTTCCTAGCAATGTTTCGTGCAAGTTGCATCTTCAATATTTACATCACAATGAAAATCTCGAATATCTATGCATTATACTAAGAAAATACTATCACTAGCTTTGACGAGGATCAGCATCGATTCCAACAGCACTTCTCAAAATAGGTTAGCTAATCTTCCATTTGCCGCATATTGCAAAAAAAAAGGATTTTCCTGGATGGTGGTGGAAATACGAGCGATACTGATAAAACATACTGAAATCGATTTTTATTGTTCAGAAATTCAATCATTTCAGTGGGACAGGTAGGATTCGGATTCATCAATCACACGCGTTGTTACTTCCGTTTAAGAGAACGTTCAATAATGATGTCACGCTAAAAGTTACTTTTTATTATATTTAAATTTCTGAAAATTTCTTGAAGACTCTGAGAATATTTAAGAATGTTTGGAGTTTTCTGGCCACTTTGTTTCAGAATTATACAACTCACTTGGTAGTTTGGACAACTTCTCGGAATTTCTGCGAGCATATCAAAAAGTTTGAATGTTCAGCCGAAGACCTGAATTAAAAAAAAAACTTTCCGACTACTTGGGATCTCTGCTAGTTTTTCGGAAATTTTAAATATTTTTTTGAAGTTTTGCTAGGTTTTTTGAAGGTCTAAACACCGCTTAAAAGATTTGAAAGATTCTTGAAAATTTTGCGCACATTTTGAAAGCATGGATTTTTTTAGGTGCTGTCAGAGCTGAACAGATGTTGTGCTGATTTGCAGTGTTTCCAAACTTCCAGAAAGAGTATAAAATATGGTTCACAATAGTTTCATGTTCATATTTTTCGTTAATTTTTTCCGTGTTTATCATTGTTAATTAATTAAAACATTTTTAATGAAATTGTGATAAAGAATACCAAACTTTGAACAGTAAAAGTCCAAAAAAGGACAAGTTTTTAATCGGAATAATTATATTATTTCAAAGAATTGCAATTATTTTTAGATCGCAACACTGCAATACCGCCAATTTTGAATATTTCTGAAGTTTCAGTGTGTTTCAGAATTATACAACTCACCTGGCAGTTTAAAAAACTTCTCGGAATTTCTGCAAGCATATCAAAAAGTTGGAATATTCAGTCCATTCTTCGACTGTTCTCGAAAATTCCAAATTTTTTTCGACTATTTGGGAATCTGTGCTAGTTTTTCGGAAATTTAAAATATTCAAAAAAATATTTTTGTTTTGCTAGGTTTTTTAAAGTTTTTAAAATCTTTCAAAAGTTTTGAAAATTTCTTAAAAATTTTGCGCACATTTTGAAAGCTTGGATATTTTTTGACAAACTTTCAAGATCATGCCGTAGCCCTATTGGTATTTCCTCAAAATTCTTTGCAAGCCTTTCTTCATTCCGCAGCCATTTAGGATGATTCCAAAGTTCGTGGCAGATCTGAACACTTCCCGGAAGGATGAAAAACTTTTAGCAAACACTTAAAACATCTTGGAAGGTCGGAATTTCTGTAATTTTCTTGGGACCTCTTCGAGAGTTTTGAAAATTTTCCGAGAGTTTTTGAATATTCGGAAAGCGTTTTTCAAAGTTCTCGGACATTATGAAGACTTTATCGAGGCATAGAATCTTATCAATAAATCTGAAAATTTCTAAGAATTCCAGTACATTTTTCGAACATTTGGAATTCTTCGATTTTTATATTTTTTATTTACGAAATCTGCTGAGAATTTTGACCAAATAAGAATTTTTATCCGAAATTTTTCAAATTTCTCGGCAAGAATTTTTAAAAATTGGTTCTGTGACAACATTTTCAAAGAAAAAAAAAGACAACATTTTCAGCAAAGTTTTCTAAATTTCCCCAACTGTTCGAAATTTTTTCTTAGAATTTCTGCAAATTTCCTGGATCCTCTGAAAACTTCATGAGTACCCTGCGAATATTTAAGAATGCCTGCTAATTTCTTCAAAATTTTGAACTTTTCTTTTAGGTTTTGGAGCTTTTTCTGAATTATCCTGTCAACTACTCGGAATTTCAACACATAATTCAAAAGTTTCGACTCTTTGACAGTGCATGAAATATGTTGAAAAACTTTCCAGATTATGCTGAAAGTGGATTGGTTCTTCATCAAATTTCACGACAGCTTCTTTTTGCAAGTTTCTCGTTCTTCCCGCATGCTTTTGAAAAATATTTGAAACTGTCAGGCAGCTCAGGACAACTTTTTGAAAATTTTATAAACTTAAAATATGTGCAATTTTCCCGGGTTCTTCTAAGAATTTGTTCGAAAATTGTAATTTTCGGAAACTCTGTTTTTTTTAAAGTTTGGATGAAAAGGCGTACGAACTTTCGGTTTTGACGAATTTTTTGATTATTATTCAAAATTTCAAAAAGATAAAAAAGTTGTGAAAATTCAAAATGACGGCTACAAAATGGCGATTTCTGTAAGCCTCTGCGCGCAAAACATGGGGCGACAACTTCAAGCCTGCAGCCTTTTGTAGTGGACAGATCTAGTTATCATATCTGAAAGATAATGAAATTTTCTACGGCTTGAGCTAAATTTCAGACAATTGAAACTTTTACTCATTGCATAGTGATCATTTGAACTGAAAAGTTTGATTTTTCGTTTCAACCGTGTTCAAAAATTATATGATTTTTCATTTCAACCGTGTTCAAAAATTATAAATTATTAATCATTTATGCAAATTTTTAGTTCAAGCCGTACCAAAAATTATAACCTTTCTAACAGTTATTCGATGGAGGGAATCGGAGTAAAAGTTTCTACGGCTTGAGCTAAATTTCAGACAATTGAAACTTTTACTCATTGCATAGTGATCATTTGAACTGAAAAGTTTGATTTTTCGTTTCAACCGTGTTCAAAAATTATATGATTTTTCATTTCAACCGTGTTCAAAAATTATAAATTATTAATTATTTATGCAAATTTTTAGTTCAAGCCGTACCAAAAATTATAACCTTTCTAACAGTTATTCGATGGAGGGAATCGGAGTAATAGTTCAAGCCCGGGGCTTGAAGTTAGATTGAAAAACATGGTTTTGAGAAATCGCCATTTTGAATTTTCACAATTCTTTTATCTCTTTGAAATCTTGAATCATAATTGAATTTAATCGTCCAAATCGGAAGTTTTTACGCCTTTTCATTCTCCCACAAAAAAAATTTGCCTTATTTTTGCCCAAATCCAGGGGAGGATCCCCTTAAGTTTGAAAAACCTCTCTTATGCTTCTCAATTCTCCAAGCATTTCAAAAGTGTCTCGATTTTCCGAGGATTATCCAGAAAGGTCATAAGGTTTTATATATTGTCGTTTGATTTTTAGATTTGAAAAACCTTCCGAGAAACTTCCGAATGATTCGTAGAAAAAAAAGTATTAAGATTTCTGAGAGCTCTCAAAATTCTATGAACATATTGAGAATTTTCTTAAAAAAATTACAGAACTTTTCAAACAGCGATTTCAAGACACCCAAACAATAATATTCAGAACATCCATTTTTTTTTGCAAATTTATTTAGGTGTTCGCAAAAGTTGCGACACATGAAGAAATTTCTAAGCATTCAGCAAGGAAACTCTCGGAAATTTCGGTGATCCTCAAATATTTTTTTTTATTTTCTGAAGAATTTCTGAGACTTGAAAGCTTTTTCAGATAAATTTATGGAGCCTTTTGAATTTTCTGTGAAGTTTTGCTGATCTTCCCTAAAGCTTGAAAAACCTCCCGGAGGGTTCTCAATTCTTCAAGATTTTCAAAATTTCTCGAATTTCCGAGGAATGTCCAGAACGTTCAAAAGGTTTTATTTATTCGTTTGATTTTTAGATTTAAAAAACCTTTTGACAAACTCTCAGAATTACTAAGATTGTGGAGGAATGTATAGAGAATTCTGACAATTCCCAAAAATTCGACGAAAATTTTGAGAATTTTCTTAAAAAATTTACAGAACTTTCAAACAGTGATTTCAAGACACCCAAACAATAATATCCAGAACATCAATTTTTTTTGCAAATTTATTTAGATCTTCGCAAAAGTTCCAACACATGAAGAAACTTCTTTGCATTCTGCAAGGAAACTCTCGGAAATTTCGGTGATCCTTAAATAATTTTTTAAAATTTTCTGAAGAATTTCTGAGAATTGCAAGCTTTTCCGATAAATTTATGGAGCCTTTTGAATTTTCAGTGAAGTTTTGCAGATCTTCCCTAATGTTTGAAAAACCTCCCAGAAGGTTCTGAATCTTTCAAGCTTCACAATGTTTCTCGAATTTCCGATAACTGTCCAGTACGTTCATTAGGTTTCAAATTTTGCGATTTGAAAAATATAACATATCTGAACCTTTCAAGAAACTTTCATTATTTCTAAGATAACTGTGAACATTCCAAAGTATTTGCAGAATTCTCAAAACGTATTTAGAATTTCTTAGAATTTGCAAAAGTTTTATGAACATTTTGAAAATGTTTAAAAATTCACTGAACTTTTCAAATAGTAATTTCAAGACACCCAAACAATAATATCCAGAACATCCAAAATTTTTGCAAATTTGTTTAGATGTTCGAAAAAGTTCCGAGACATTTCCACAATTGAAGTAAATTGTAAGTATTCTCCAAGAAAAGTTTCGGAAAATTTAAAAAAATCGTCAGAATTCCTGCCAAAATGTAGAAAACTCTGAAATTTCTAAGTATTCAGCAAGGAAATTTCAGAGTTTTCTTCATTTTGGCAGGAATGCTGACGCTGTTTCAAAATTTCCGAGAGTTGGAAAAATTTAAAATGTTCAGCCCCTTTCGTCAATCCTCCATGGTTTCGTTTTTTTTGAACTTCTCAAATTCAGAAAAATTATCGCTTTTCCATATTATTGCCCATCTTTCCAGTTAATTCTGCAAATGTATAGAACATTTTGAACTAAATTGGATGTTCTTGTTCATTTTTCCTTATTTATACACTCAGGAAATCATCCGTTCGATTTTCATACGATCGGAACTATGAACCACAAAAGAAGGGTCTAAGACTCATTCCATACGAAATCGTAGGAAATGATTATTGTTGCATTGGTCGAGAAAAACATGCTTTTTACACACTATCAGTTGACGTCACTAACGCAATAAGTCACACGAGGACAAATAAATTGTTTCTGTGGCCTATCGATTCATCGGTGCAATTTTCGCAGACAATCTTCCGTTTTTAAAATTCAATATAACTTTAGGTTAAACAATGAAAGCTTCGTTTTCATTGCGTTCTTCGTGGTACAGTCAGGGCTCGTACCAACAATCAATAGGAAACTAGCGATTTAAAGTTAATTCGCTGCTTCGCTGTTCATCCAATGGGGCTGCATCCTTGCTATCGGCTGGAAAACCAGATAAATTGGCTAGGCAGTCGAGAAATCAGGTTGGATGATGACACCACCCACCGTGTTGTAGGGCACCTAACTGTACTTTTACCAGAATCGGTTTTAGCTTTATCTGGTTTGCTACAGATAGAATGCAAACGGAAACAACCGCATTCGATGCGATTATTTTCCACCATTTTTTTTTCTTTTTCGTTTTTGACTGACCTTTTATTTGTACTTTGATCCATCAACTCCCAAAATCGAGAGGATTTCACCGTTCAATTGTTTTCCTTTCTTTGTTTTAATGGAAGATGTCTGATGGAATACAAATTGCAGTTGGCATATCTACCGTGCAGAGACCATAAGATGAACGATGGCTTATGTTGAGCATTTTGAAATGAAGAATGGGTGTCAGATTAAAGTGTATTTTAGTTTTTCAAAGAAAAAAAGAAAAAGAAAAAAAAATGTCAAGGAAAATGTAAGAGCCTGCGTGACAGATTGAATGAGAAGAAATGAGAGAAAAGTAGTTTCTTTTCATGGCTTAACTCAAACGATGATATAGACAAAAGAGGTTTCGCATTGCTTCAAGCATTTTTGTTGCCGTCAATGCAAATAATTAGACATTGTTCAACTTATGGTGCTTGCACGGTAAAATCTGCTAACGAGATGCTTCCAGCTTGTTCATCAAGTGAAGCATTGTTATGTAAACTTGGCTCCCGCACAGTTGGTTGATTTTGGATTGATTGGTGGATCGATGAGTTCGTTGGATGTGTTCCGTGATGGAGCACGTGTCCGTGTGTGTGTGAACTGGGGTGTGGATGGCTCGGGTTCTGGTTCGATACGTTTGATTTATTTTGAGTGATTTTTGATGCAAACATTTCTTCCAGGAATTAATTAGCTTAGCTATGATTTGTGGAATGGTTTGTTGATTTTGAATAGGTTACATGTTAATTGTATTTATATTTCATGTGCATCCGTTATGATGCTAATAATGGTTCGTGGAATCTATCTCCATGCGAGCTTTCAGTTATACCCAGTATTTCAGTATGTGGTTAGCGAACGATTTCGAAAGATAGAAAAAAGCTATTGATAGACTTTAACATGTGTGAATTAATTAAACTTTTCGTAATTAATTTTTGATCAGATATATACTTATGTTTAAATTGAATAGATAAAACAACTGGGATTTCACTTACCTCTGTTGGTAGGTGTGAACCAATAAAGATCTATTCCAGGCATGGTCTTGAAAATTATAGTATTGGAAAATATCTCAGGTTACCTGACACAGAGTTAGTATTATCATGAACCTAAATTTCAATTTCCTTAACCATTTTCTACCATCCTAATCATCTTCTTGGAAGTTCCCTTAACATTGCAGAATCCTTATGTAAAAAATGAAGCATGAAAATCTCTTTTGAGTTTGAATCTACCAGAAGTTCAAACATTCTCCGTGAAATGAAATTTGTTTTTCATTTCAAAAAGCTCGATCGAAAGATCGATCGAGACGTTTGAAAAGTTTGAGAAGAAGCTCGACAAAGTTTTGCTATAAATTCGAAGAAGTTATCCGATATAATTGGAAGTTCCTGAAACTATCTTACATAATTGGATGTCTCCTGCTGGGTTACTGATATTCGCCTGTTTGTATGCTTCTAACATAATCGTATAACAACTCAAACAATGGAATGGATGATGAAAGCCCATTTCCCAGATTCGATAACGATTTCGGGGGGAAAACATTAGGATTCAGAAGGAACAAGACCAGCACAAGACTGGTCTATAAATGCCTACACTAAAACCAGTGAAATTTTCACCCTATCCGATTGGGGCTTCGGTTCCTTTAAGCCATTCAAATCTGCTTCATGGAATTTTTGTGAAACTACTGCACCTATGGCTTTGTCAGATGAATCCTAGAGGGTTTGAGCTGTTTAGTGGAATACCTGTAACTAGAAATTAGAAGAAAAATTAGTAAGCAAGTAAGCAGTAAGAAGTCTGCACATTGTAGACGAAATACGCGTATCTGTCGAAGATATGCAAAGGTATTTGGAATTAAATGGAAGATACTAATCTTTCTTCTAATTTCTAGTTTGTCAGATGCTTCGGTAGTAAGAATAAAACTCTCTACAAAATTTGGGTACGCCAAAACATCATTGGAGGATAATATTTCTTAAAGGGTTTGAAAAGATTGTTTTGCGCCGCCATCAGAAGCAATCGGAAAGTTTTTCGATGGATTTTTACAGATTCGACGACGGTCATCTTCCCCTCCTGAATGTTTTGTTAAAGGCTTTGCATTTTTGCTTAGTTCTTTATAAAACATCGGTAGTATCCTGAGAGTCCAAGAAAGGCTCGTAAATCTTTCAAGCATTTTGGTTCGGTGTAGTTGCGAATGCATTCTACTTTGTTCATGTTTGGGTTTAACCAAGAAATTCTACTCCATAGAAATTCTGACTTGTCAGGTTGAAATTTAGAATTTGCCTGTTGTAAAAGGCCGTTGAGTTCAGCTTTCTGTTGGTTGGATAGATGTTCATTTCTTACTTGAATTTGGTTTACCTGTTGTACTTGTATAACATGTTCTTTACTGAGGATTGGCTTCCCATCCCTTGTGTCTATCACTGCGTTTAATTCTTTTAACGTATCGTGTCCTATGATAGCATCGAATGTTTTTAATTGATCCATGTGCAAAAATTTGACGTCGATATGGGAGTATGATTTGAAAATTTTAGCTTTTGAATAAACTTCTTAGTTCAACAAAATCGTCGTTTGCGTCTGCGGTGCATTCTTGAGTTTCAATTAATTTGACATATCGTTCGATTGAAGTCTCATCTGATCAAAATGTCATCTTATTTACAGTGAAAAAATACACTGAAACTCAAAAATGCGTGAATGCATGCTTAAAAAAATATAATTCTCAAAGGACCCCCCCTTCGATCCTCTTAATTTTTATTTTTTGAAAAGCTAAAGTTATGTCCTTAAAGGTGAAGGGGAAGAGTTTAAGATGGTCACCTCTATAACTTTTTTATTTTTTGTTTGTAAATATTTAAAAAAAAATTGAAAGTTTTTAAAATGATAATTTTTTTTATTAAAATATACCGAAATTATATTTTATGCATTATTTTCAATTTAAAAGCACATCAAAACTTTTTTCGTTACCCTAGCCGTTCTCAAGTTATGGCGAATTTTAATAACCGAATTTTATGTTTTTGCATTTTTTTGGCCCTTTTTGATTGTTTGTCGTGATGTACACAACAAAATGTATTTTTCATAATAGATTATTAAAAAACAGGCAATTTTTTCTCAGACACGGTCAGACTTAGCCGTTACTGTTTGGACGCGATGAAAAAGAATCGAGTGGATGCCTTGGGATAAGTGTGTGTTTCGGATTTTTTTGTTTAGGGAGAGAAGAAGCAGTATTTCAAAAGCTTGAAAAGCTATGAAAGATAAACTGAATGAGGTGAAAAACTTCTCAATATATAGCACTTTGTTGATTTTGTACCTATTTTCATTTCAAATGTATGGCAGACTCCATTGAATTGAAATGTACATATAAGAAATGTGTTCCAGGCACGGGTATAAATAAAAATTTACCTGGCTGCTGTCTTCTCAACGAAAGGATTGAAGAATCCCGATATAGGGTATGTGTCTCTTGACTCAGCCTAATGCGTAACGATAGATTATTTTTTTCATTAAAACAAATGCATTATTTAAGCTGTAAACGATATTCAAATTGCTATACACTTGCTTAGATAAGTTTAATAAGACATTTGGTAATATGTTTCACAAAAAGTTACACAACTCATTTTATAAAGTCAGGAACTTTGGATGGATGTGGATGTAATGTCGGTATATAAGCGCCATATTGGGCCTTTTCGTGTAGGCAACTTTGTCCCATTCGATAGATTTATCACTAAATGCAATCTTCGTTCGGTTTCTTCTATCTGGTATTCTGCTTTAAGGCTTTGCCAGCTGTATTTGCTCTACACAACACAACTTTTAACAAAACTAACTAAAACAAAACTGCTTTTAAGCACTTAAGAGATTTTCATATATGATTCGTCCGTTCGATAATGAAAACATTTCAATTTTCTCTACACAGATTTCGTTTTTTTGGTTTGTGTTTCGATGAGCCATTTGAAAAATAAACAATCACAAACTCAAAAACTTCAATTAAAATTTTTGCGTTACTAACAGGCTATAGAACATAAAAAGAAATATGTTCCTATCATTGGGTCTACGGTTTTCACGTAAAATAATTTTTATTTTAAGTATGCAAAGAATTAGTTTGTAACGGGTAGCTATTATCTGGAATTACTCGGTTAATCGGTTGAATTTAGCCAAATTTAGATCCTTAAAAGCTCGTGGAGATAATTTGTTCAGCTTAACCAGTGAAATCATGGTGTCTAAAAAGTTAAGGAAATTGAAAAGTACATGAAAGTAAACAAGTAAAAGTTAATTATCGCTGAATTAATTACATATTTGGTGCTAGGTCAACGTTACATCCCATTACCATATTAACCGTTTTAGCAAAAAAAACTTTTGAGTTTGATCATTTACTGCAGATAGCATCAATTTGTATCACTTCCGTTGCGTCTAAACAGAAACGGGTAAGGCTGACAGCCTCCATGTCTGAGAAAGATTTGGTTCCTATTCAATAATCTATCATGTAACATAATTTGTTTTTCAACGTCGCGATTAACGTTTGAAAATGGCTGAGCATATTGTTACAACAAATTTTCCTTTTAATAAAATTCGCAATAACTTCAGAACGCCTTGATTTACGAAAAAAGTTTTTATGTGCTTTTTTATTAAAAATAAATACTTAAAGTCTATTCTCGGTAAAGTTATATCAGAAAATACGCGATTTCACAAAATTCGAAAAACCCATAAAAATTTAAAAACAAAGATTTAAAAAAATAATGAAGTGACCGTCTTAAACTCTTGATCAGATTTAAGGATATTACTTCATTTTTTTTAAATTTTTTTTAGAAAATTCGAGGGGGGTGGGTCCTTTGAGAAAATCAATGTTTTTAAACTAGAAATTAGAAGAAAAATTAGTATTTTCCTTTTAATTCCAACTAGCTTTGCTTATCTTGACAGATACGCGTATTTCGTCTACAATGTGCAGACTTCTTCAATGTCTCGTACAAATAACGTACTAATAAGTCGAGTTATTAGTACGAGACACTGAAGAAGTCTGCACATTGCAATGTTTTTTGTTCTTTTAGTATAAATTTACATTTTTTTAGTTTCAGTGTATTTTTTTTCTTGAAGAACACTTAATGACCTACAATTTTTTGGCGTGTCTGGCTGGAAATTCTCAGGTGCAATATTTCTTTGCGGATATTGTAAATATTGACGAACATAGGGTGAGTAATTTGGAACAAAATAAGATGATGGATGTGGTCTCATGGAAAGAAGATGGGTGGTATTTCCGGTGGTTGCGGTATTCGATTCGTTGGTCCTGAAGTGTATTCATAACCCTTGGGATGGGTTAAACTTTTACGAAACTCCATGTTCTGGAAGGTTATTCTATAAAAGTGCGCTGTTGCTAATGAATCAACGTTAGCTTTTTTGAGGAATTTGCCTACTTCTCCGTCCAGTCCTCTAACAAATGCATCTATTGCTTTTCGATTGTAAAGTGATAAAATCGATTTTGATGCCTCTTACATTACCTTACCAATCAGACTAAGGCCGGCGTGGCCTCTGCTGTACACAGAAGTTGTCTCCATTCTATTCGGTCCATGGCTGTCACTCGCCAGCCTCGCTGTCTGCGGAAAGTCCGCAAGTCGCCTTCTACTTGATCGATCTACCTTGCTCGTTGCGCGCCACCTCTTCTTGTACCTGTTGGTTCGTATTCGAGAACCATTTTCACAGGGCTGTCGTCCGACATTCTTACGACATGCCCAGCCCATCGTAGGCGACCGATTTTTGCGATGCGTACGACGGGGGGTTCTCCCAGGAACTGGTGCAATTCGTGGTTCATTCGCTTCCTCCACGTTCCGTCTTCCATCTGCACTCCACCGTAGATGGTACGCAGCACCTTCCGTTCAAAGACTCCAAGGGTGCGTTGGTCCTCCACTAGCAATGTCCATGTTTCGTGGCCGTAGAGAACTACCGGTCTAATTAATGTCTTGTAGATGGTCAACTTTGTAGTTCGGCGAACTTTGTTCGATCTTAGCGTCCTTCGGAGTCCAAAGTGGGCACGATTGCCAGCCATAATGTGCCTTTTTATTTCTCTGCTGGTGTCGTTATCGGCGGTCACCAGTGAGCCCAGATACACGAATTCGTCTAGTATCTCGATTTCATCACCGTCGATCTGAACTCGTGGTATGAGGCTAACATTGTCTTCTCGTGAGCCTCTTTCTTTCATGTATTTTGTTTTCAACGCATTAATCACAAGCCCAATCCTACCAGCTTCAGCCTAAGTCTGATGTAAGTTTCCGCCATCGTCCCAAAGTTACGTGCTACGATATCAACGTCGTCGGCGAAGCGCCAAATAGTTAGACAGACTTCCTGAAGATCGTGCCACTCGTGTCTATCCCAGCTCTTCGAATCACACCCTCCAGTGCAATGTTAAACAACAAACACGACAATCCATCACCTTGCCGTAACCCTCTCCGAGATTCGAAGGGACTCGAGAGCGTCCCTGATACTCGGACGACACACATCACTCGATCCAGTTTTTCCGGAAATCCATATTCGTGCATGATTTGCCATAGCTGGTCTCGATCGATTGTATCATACGAATTTTCTGACATTATAGCGAATATTGAATCATCGGTTGAATATCATTGCCCTAGTCATCCTAATCCCAAATAATGGTTAAGTTGACTATCAACGTTTTCTCTGTGTGAGCAAACAACCCAGGTAACCAATGGGCAGTTCCAAAGTGTTTTTACGGCAAGCTCTCAAGCATTTAAGTCACCTTAAATGCAATATAAATGTCGCATTTGGCCCAATATACGGCTGCTTTACTGCAATGCTATGATAATGCTTCATTAATGCATTCGAAATGGTTATTACAGGCTACAAGCATTTAAATAGCATTTGAAATGCAACTTTAAAATAGATAGCATTCAAGGTGCTGATAAGTGCTAATATAATGCTTGTACCATATGAAATACAGATTTAGGGTTGCTTCACTGCATATGCTAATGCTTATTGGTTATCTGGGAATACTCATAAAAAGAGTATATTAGTTTTACCGTGGATTCACGGTAGAATGAATTAACCAAATTGAAGGGTAAAATATATTTTGCTTACCTTTTTAATCACCAGATGGTTCTGTTGGTAGCGCTACACGGGTCGCCTAAAATGTGTATGTGGAAAAAGGAAGTGACTTATATTGTTAATATAGTATATTAAGTAACGCTCTAATTTTTCAAAACTTTGAAATGACACCCGGTATAGAAAAGAGAAACGTAGTCACGTTAAAAGAACACGGGATGTTAGTGCTGTTTGCTTTTTGCCATAATCTGGTCTCACAACATTTACAACTACCTTCAAGCGGGAGTGTAAGGTCTGTATCCGCAATAATCCGGACATGTGTTTTAACAATTTGTGAAGAGAAAACATAGTTTTTCGGTATTTGCATACAATTTTCGAACTTTGCGCTTAACTCCGTCCATTAGGGTTTGTACAGACTTTTCAGAAATCGTAGAAGCCGTCTTTGTCCTAATTGCCCGAAATGTTTGATGTCTTTGATTCCTTGCTTCTTTCCAGAAAGCTTCCGCTTCATCAGAGCCCAATATCTCTCGATTGGTCGCAGATCTGGGCAAATTTGGCGGGTTTGAGGTTTTTGGTACAATGTTCACTTGATTTGCTTGGTACCACTCCATCACAGTTGTAGCACAGTGGCATGATGCCAAATCGGGCCAGAACAAAGGTTTTTCTTTATGACTTTTGGTGAAGGGTAGCAATCGCTTCTGCAGACACTCCTTCTGATAGATCTCCTTGTTGATTGTGCCTGTAGTGACAAAAGATCTTTATGCCACACGTGCCAATTGCTTGCCACACAAGGTATTTTTTGGGAAATTTCGATGCCTTCTTCGTTCTGAAATGCTCAGCTGTAGCATTTCTGGCCTTCGTCAAATATTCGCAGTACAAACGTCGAGTACGTGATTTTGCTGCCAAGTTCTGTTTGTCGTTGTGATTTGGAACTGTTTTTACTTTATACGCATTTAGTCCCAAACGTTGTTTTGATTTTTTGACAAAATCTGGCGACATCCCTATTTTACGAGCCACCGTTCGAATGAAGAGATTTGGGTTTTTCGTTAATATCCTTTTCACCTTTTGGTCCATGACAGGATCAGCGCGTCCAATGTTTTTGTCACTTCTCGGTTTCCTCTTCACCGTCAAACCTTCCGAAAATGATTTGAGCACATCGTGAACAGTGGATTTAGGCAAATCCAATGTTTTTTCAAGGTATCGCATTGACAAGTCAGGATTTGCCGTACGCCCGTACAAAATTCACTCGCGGACTTGTTTTTCTTTCGTCGCCATTTTGAATACTTAACATGAAATGTAAACATCAATCATAGTCTTTTTCATCATAGACTCTCAGCTATACCACAGTGAAATGTTTCATTCCTACGTGCAATATTTCAAAAGTTACAATGATTTGAAGGTGTCCGGATTATTGCGGATACAGACCTTATTCAACAATTGTTAGCTATGTAAAGTGATTTTTTTTTAAAAGTAAACTGTTACTGAAAAATGTCAATCGTAACCACCACTGGTTGGAAGAAGATTGTTTGGGCAGTACATTGATCTCAACACATACGACTGATAAAGTTCCATTGAGATGTATGAAGTCAAGCATTTCAGAACACCGTTTACCTCGTTACTATATTTTCTCCAGTGCCCACACCATTGACGAATCTACGCTTTATCAGTTGAGGAATTTGCATCTACTTTAGTAATTGAGGAGGTGCGATCCTATAATGGGCCCGGGTTGCGAATGGTCAACGACGTACTTGTTTCATAACAGTTGTAAATATGACAGTCATTCTTCATCACACAAACGCTGACTGCAATAAATATCCCATCGATTTTCGATGCTCGTGTAAAGTAGACATTTCAGTATTCGCTTCTGGTACAGTATGTAGCCGCTAGTTGGTTTTTTCGTTGTTGTAATGTATTTACGAGGCGTGTATTCTAGCTAGCAATTCAAACAAAGTGCAACAAAGTTGCAAACTATTCTGACATTAATCCTGCTTAATTCACTCATTTAGCTATGGCGAATCTAGGACAGCGGTCACATCGGCCACACCTCCGTCAGTCAGTCAGTCGGAATGATGACGTTCGGCCTGGCTCTTGTGTCACGTGCTTCAGCGTCAAATGCATGCATAAGGAATTTCATCACGGTGAATTAGTGGATGCGTGTTTACAGTGCAACTACATCCCCTTGTTTATCAACTCAACCCCTATCACAATAAACCGTGGCATTCATTTTTCCATGCAACCGTTGATTGGTAGCAATGATGCAGCAGAAAATCAGAACCGTATGATTTCTCGGAATGATTTGCAAATTGCGCTCATAGTCGGTGTATATTTATTATTTTCAACCAGTATGATGGTGCTCTGGAACGTTTTGCTTCTTCAATGTCGGGTGGATTGTCTTATCACACTCATCAAGATGTTTATTTGCTTTCGTTTTGATTGATTCGAATGATTTCTGATTCTGCTAAAGCCTTGTTTTCGTTCTTCAACCAAGCAATACATAAGCAACGTTATTGAGATAGAAGTTACGTTATGTTGCCAAAAGAAGGAATGTATTATAGATAACAGTAAGTGTGTGTATATGAGCTCTTTAAGAAGTTCCATTCTATGGAAAAAATATCGATTTCAAGGTCCTAATAAGTTAAGAATTGTTATCGAAATAAATCATGTTTTCTCCCAGTTCATAAATCCGAAAAGGTGTTGACAACTCAATTGATATAGTTAGAAAAAGAGACTCTCTCGTGAACGAAAAACAGCAAAATCACAACAACAGCTTTGAATATTCTATTCAAGTTATAGCTGTGGGTTCGGTACTTGCCGAGAAAAAGAATTCCATATTTCTGTCGAAAATTAAAATCATAGTTGAAAAGTTATTAATCGATGAATGTGACTGTTACTTGCATTATATTCACATTATACAACACAAACCAGAATTACAAATAAACAAAACACAAACATCTGCATACTAATTATACAATTATACAAATGAAGGAAAGAAAAACCAGAACAGATTAATGTTATTTAACGCAGAACCACTCGAGTAATACTTGTACATCAACATTAATTGATCGTAAAATCATCAAAACAATAACAACAACACACAACAGCACTCACAGAAGGTAAGGGTAGCGAAAACTCAAACAGAATATAAGAAATCATTACAAGATACATAAAAAGCTCTATTTAAAAACAAAGAAGAAAACAACAGAATACGTGTAAGTTTGACTGTAATATTTTACTTTCGGTGTAAATACTTAAGGGAGTGGAGAGTACAGTGGTACTGTGAACAGGTAAGGTGATTGGTAGGAAATCGAAAGCGGTTTGGTAGAGGGAGAAAAAAGATAGAGAGACAGAGGGAGAGAGGAACTATATTTCACGGTCGTTGGATTAGTGCAGTAACGTGTATAATTATAAAGCGATGAAAAGTATATAAGACAGACAGGAAATATATTATCGTTACAGAAAATAAAAGGCAAAAAAAGTCCAAGAAAAAAAGCGCACGCGATTATTATCCAGAACGTGATGACCGGTCCCTTTGAAGATGCCGTTGGTTGAATATCACATTGATAGTTGGAGTTATCGCCGTTTGAGAATCTCGTTTTGCATGAACCGGTGTCCGAGTGAATTAACTTGGTGATTAGTGCTTTTTCATTTTTCGTTGTCGCCGTTAGGC
>JASCZW010012583.1:0-28056 GCA_034211315.2 Aedes japonicus
AAGTTTAGTGGAAGCCGATCAAAGTGACCAGTGTGTTTGATATTGCTCGTGTGAAAACAAGTTCTACTGAATACGATAAGATATTGGAATTCGACAACTTATTCAAAACGAAGTATCGGATTTTGTAAACAAAGCGGGGAACAAACATTCAAACTTAAATTTCTCAAAAATCTCAGCAACCCACGGACATTAGCATCACCATCATGTTAGGGAAATGCTATTCCCTTTTTTTTTTTTGTGGTCCTAGTTTGTGCGAAAGTGCTAAGTGTTTCAAGAATTTGACGTTTGAATCGTTCTTCCCCTCTTTGATTCCAATATCAGATACGTCGTTTTGAATAACTTGTTGAAATTTATTGATTTGGATCTGTAGTGTTCAATGTGATTGGAAGTTTTTTTAGTTTCATGCCAAAACCAAGGCAACCCCGCAAATCTGTTCAAGAAAGCAATATTTATATCTTCAATTTTGCAAGATTATGACTAACGTCAACAGCAGGCACAAACAGCCTTCATCGTATCTCGAGAATTCGCAAGCATTTTTTGTTTCGACTTACGTCAAATAACTGTTCATAAAAATGTATTTAATATTTTTTACTTACCAGCCGGAATACAGTAGCCATATTTTCATGAACGGATATAGCTGCACTACGCATCGTAATTATCCAACTCGTAAGTGTGCTGAGGGGGTCCTCTCTTAGCTCAGTCAGTAAAGGCGCAGCTACGAATCAGTACCATGCTGGAGGTGACTTGGTTCGAATCCCAGTCTGGTCAAGGCATTCTTCGTTAAGGAAAATTTCTCGACTCCCTGGGCATAGGGTATGATTGTACTTGCCACACAATCATACTAATGCAAACATGGTACCTGGCATCGAAAGCTCTCAGTTAATAACTGAGAAAGTGCCTTCACAACACTAAGTTGAGAGAGCAAGCAACAAGCGAATTGTGAAAGCAATAAGCTTGAAATGCTAAAGAAGTAGAAAGCGTGCTGAAAGAATCATTCTCTGGCAGCTGTCAAAATGGGCTATTTTCCATCACTCAGTTAAAAAAAAATTGCATAATGTACATTTCGCAAAGCTTATGAGTTGAAAAAAGTATGCTATGAAGTACAATTCTGAAAATTGAATTGATTGTTGTAATTACATAATTCAGTACCAAGGTGGAAAACATCTGTTTGAGGTACTCGTGGAAGCAGAAGCTGTTGAAGACCCAGCAAAATGATATTCATGAATACGAGAGTCTCCCTAGGTCGAAAGAAGTACTGAACCAGAACTTTCTTGAAGACTTTCAAGCGCTTTCCGTGTATTGACTGTTGACTGAGAATTGCTGCTCAAAACACCCCTAAAGCCGCATCCACATCCATTCGGTAGTCCAACTAGGATTCATTCGTCTTGAATTAAGTTTTTGAGGTTTCCTAATGCAAGTCTTGGCTTTGATCTTGAAAATTTGTGACAGTCATACTAGAAAGGTAACTTGGTTCAGAATGTTTTACCAGACACACGGACGCCCGTTAGGGTGGCCCAAAATTGCATTATGTTTAGAAACCTAAGGCTCACCCTCCAGATGATAGTTTCAGATGATAGTAAAGTCTAACGTCATAAAAATAGCAATTCCAAAAATTATTTTGATATCAACAAAAAAATTGAAATCAAGCTTTGCTTTCACTTCACAATTGTCAAATTTGATATCAAACACGCAGAAAAAAATACCGTCATTTCAAACTTATTCCAGGTAAATCCAAACATAAACTTAATTTATTCTGGCCGCAAATTGTTTGCATTAAAAAAAATTGCCTTTTTTCGGATGGTGATGAAAACAAACTAAGTCAGATAATTTCCCAAGCCAAATTATTTAAGCTCACTTGCAAAAACCCGCATTAATCCACCGATGGTGAGACTGAACCCTTCTTACACTTCACCAGAATTACGAACTCAAATGTGGCCAGTATGGTACTAGATACATATTTTCATCAGAAATTCCAAGAAAATCCAGGAATATTTGAACATTTAGTTTATAAAATTAACTGTTTGTCAATCCTGAACATATTGTTTATCGAAGTGATTAAAATATTGCCATTACAAGTGTTTAACGACCTATTATATAAAAGAATAAATTACACACATATAAGAAATTTCGTATATTTAGTCCACAGAATGAATTTTGATTATCAACACGGAATCAAGATGCTTAATAAATATATTGGTGATTGAGTAGATTGGTGTGATTGGTCTTGTTCGGTTTAGCACTGCAACGAGTATATTTTCATCTCACAATTATGTGCTCTCAGGTATTGTTTTGGTCATATCTCCATGAATGATTATCCAATCATAATTAAATTTTGACCAGTTATTTGGAGATTTCACAACTTTGATTTGGCTAAAAACTTAAATCGGTACACAAATAGCTCAGTATGTAATCGGAGACTAAACTGTTTGATTACTATTATAATAGGCCTTCAAGTACTGTTTCGTTCATATCTCCGTAACGAAATGTCCGAATGAAAAAAAAATCAATAGCGTTCTATGGGAAAGTTGTAGCCGTCAACAGAACTGAAATCGGTTCACAAATGGCTGAGAAACCGATGTGACATTATTTTTAACGCACACACACATACACACATACACACACATACATACACACAGACATGTGCTCAGTTCTTCGAGCTGAGTCGAATGGTATATGACACTCGGCCCTGTGGGCCTCGGATAAAAAGTCGAGTTTTCAAGCGATCTTAATACCCTTCTATTGATGTGAGAAGGGTAAAAAATGCTACGCCCATGCACGTGACCTTCCGACAGTTAACCGGAACATTCGCCATGGTGGACGAAAACATGCGTGTGGGCATGTTTTTGAGTTCTTTCTTTGTTGTATTTATCAATTCCTCCTCAGTGTTTTCACGACAAAATTGTTGGAGAAGATCAAACGTTTCAGGTTGGCTCAGAAATTTTCATCTCCTCCAACAATCGCTTCGAGTAGTGGTATTTCTTGATGAACGACGCAACTTTCGGCAGGCATTACGTACTATAAATTTCCACGTTCACGGCCAGACCAAAGCGAAAGAAGAGCGGCTTTGACATCCCCTTTTCGCTGATTGTCAAATGAAAAATGAACTGAAATAAACTTCACCTCGGCGCTCACTTCCTTCGAGAGGGAAGTAAAATACGAAGTGGCCTGCCAGTCGTTGCCATCCAGGGTGAGAAAGGTCTCATCGTCCATAAAAAAAAAAATTGAGAAAATTGAGTTGACCATCATATTGAGCAGCTTCCGCTGCGTCATTGGCTGCAGCTCCGAAATGTTCATGTTCGCCAGGTATTTTTTTACTGTTTGGCCCGTTGAACCGACCTCCCGGCCAAGCGCACGCAGCGATGTAGCCGACTTTTCCCTAGGTCTTCCTCTTCAGCATCCTTGGAAGCTTCTTGTCGCTCAGGTTCTTCGGCCGACCGGACCCGGGCTTTGTTTCGATGCTCTGATTGTTGTCTAATAGTGGAGATGTTGTAGACGCCGAAACGGGCTTATCTGGCGTCCACAAAGTGCCGCACGATGTCCGTTTACGACGCGGCGGGGTGCCGTTCTTTGAACGCGCACGGAGTTGCTTCACTGTTTTTGCCATCACGGTTAGAGTTCGACTGATAGAGCTGACAAATTTTGTCTGCTGACTCATGGGCTACTATGCTTGATACTGCATGGGTAGTCGGCAATTTTTGTCCATTTTTTTAAATGCAAACGATAAACTTGCTTTATTTCAAACATAGGTATTCTATGTTTAAAACAAAGTAGCATTGATGTTTGAAATGAAAATCATATTATGATTATTTTAAACATATTTATAATAAGAATAAACGTACAAATTTTGAATTTTACTAGTTGCTAACAGGTTCCAGGTTCAAGAAGTTTGCACAGAGTTTCACTACTGGAATCGAGCAAATAACCTTCCAATAAATGTGACGATTGGTTCATGTTGAGAGCGTCGAAACTATGCCTCGGCCTCACGTTCTGGAGGAGGAAGTACACGCTCAAATAGACTTACCCAATGAATGTATCGTTGGAATTAACATATACATCAAATTATCAATTTGATTCAGAAACTGTTCGTTCGAAACATGTTTTCTTTTTACTTTAAAACAAGAATTCAAGTTGAACATCGATTTTAATTTAAATGGACGAAATTTGCATCCGTGAATTTAAGAAAAGTAGTTTTGTTTTCATTATCTTGGCAGAGCAACAACTCGAATACTCATTTTGCCACTAAAAGAGAACAATTTTCAGCAAATTGACTGTCTACTTTATTGTCACTAATAGCAGGATTAGTCTTAAATTTGATGTCACAGAAATTTTGATCGGCAGCAACCAGAGTAATCATCATCAGCAAGATAACATCATACTTATTTCTCTATTTGATCTCAGACTTGACTCGGGTTAGGACTTCTGTAGAGCGGCAACTTAGTGAAATGCTGTTTAGAGGGTGCATAGAAGTGATTTTTGAAAGTAGTCACATTTTTAAAGATTTTGTAACATGGTTACAAAATTTCACTGTGTCAGAGAAATTTCAAATTGGTTGAAATGGATTCCGAAGCAGAACTGCTGAAATAAATAATAAATAATAATTCTAAGCCTACAACAATTTACCATTTTCTTTAACGTAAACAAACGTTACATTGCTTAAGCCCTGAAGATCCACTCTCTATGATTTAATGTTTTTGCAGCAGTTCAGGTTTAATTTAAACGGCTAATAATTTTAATCTTCATATTGATTTTCAATATCGGACGCTGTATGTTTACATGCATTTAACGGAAAAAGACATCACCGTGTACCGCTTGTCAATTTCTGAAAAGTATCGCGGCAGTGTTGGTCGAACATATTTTTTTTAAATCCTGGTGAGTGTGAGCTTTTTAGTGGAGTATCTGTAACTAGAAAATGAGAAGAAAGATTAGTAATTTCCATTTAATTCCAACTACGAATTGTATTGTGGACAAAATACGGGTATCTGTTAAGATAAGCAATAAAGATATTTGGAATTGAATAGAAATTTCTAATCTTTCGTCTCATCTCTTTTTAGTCCAATGTTTGATATACCATCATAGAAATGCTTAGTTTTTTTTGTGGCCGAATAGCGTATTATTTCAATGGGCAAGCTTCATCCAGTGCACCTAAGACTTTTTGTTGCCAGCGAATCAGTATGCTTTCGTCCACTGTATTGCGACATTCAAATTAGCGCCATTAAAGAAATATGTTTTGTTTCTAATTTAATAACTGGATGACGTATGAAATGCGGGCAGTTGCTGTTTATTTGACTACGTTCAGAGTTAAACGTTGGAAGGTTAAAATACCATGAACGTGGTAAAAAATCGCTAGTGAAAATGACTGAAACGCATTGAAAATCTGATATGGTAAAAATGAGTGCTAACATGGTTACAAAACTAGCCTTTTATTGTCAGCTGAGAATTGTGGCTGCATTGCGCTTAAATTAATCCCCGTAAATAGTAATTTCAGCCTCAACTTTTTTTCGATGTTCAAACCTAAGTAGTAGTAGAAGAAGAAGAAGGAGCAGAAGAAGAAGAAGAAGTTTATTTCGAAGAAGTGAATCATCGACACAGAACTGTCTTTTGCTACATGATGTAGTAAACTGCATCAATCTCTCAGACGTAATATATTCATTAGGTATCAAGGAATTAACTATATTATAAGTCATTTTGTTTTCACAGAGGTAAACAGAAACATTGAGTATGAATCATACGAACAAAAAGTGAAGCAGAGGCAAGGACCGAAGGTGTGATAAAGGTGCCAAATTGAGATGACAAGGAGCTATATATTTTTTTTTTGCAAACATGACGGATGACGACATGGATGACGAAACACACGTACTCGAAGACCACGATGCAAAGGAATGCCGTTGCCAAGTATTTCCGGACAAAAAAGGTGTCCAAATTCTCGAAGAAGTATTTGATTTGGCAGGCCTTGTGTAATAGAGGTAGAAAATCTAAAAGTTTCGTCTCTACCGGCACTATCAATAAGGATGTGTTCGAGAAAGAATGTCTACAAAAGCGGTTTCTACCGTTTATCAGAAGCCTCGACTCTACAGCTCTGATGGTCACTATGCGAAATCCGTCCCGGAATAGTAAAAACTATAAGAGATCAAATACGTGCCAAAAACAGCCAGTCCAACAAACTATCCAGAACTTCGCCCAATATAGAAATACTGGGCTCTATTTAAGCGGAAACTCTTTGAAACTAACAAGAAAGCAAATGCTACCCCAAATGGTAATTTCACACTGTTTGTTATGTAGATGTAACTCTATTATTATGAAATAAATAATCGATATTGTTGAATTATGTGTTAATTAATTTCGCTGCTATTATTTTGGTGTCCAAAATTCTACGCGGACAGGCTTTATATCCAGTGATGAAATTTCGTCGATGAATATTTTCAAAAACTGTATAAGAGCTTGTATTGTTTCTACATTGATCAAAGATCGTACAGATTCCACCGCTGAAAATATTGAGGGATATTCCGATAGTCGAAGTTGTGTAAAGTCACCCGCAGTAACGTGACTCTTCATTTCATTTGCTCAGGAGAGTCACGTCACTCGTCGACTTTGTCTATTGCCAGCAGTACTTTGACTTATTTGCAACAAGTGTGCTACTGGGCTTCACCAAGTGACAAATATGACTTCGAGACTCGGAATAACCCTCATTTTCTTTAATTAAACTGACGAACATGATGATGAAATTTGGGTTCAATATATGTGTAGTTCTAAAGCGGCAGTTTATACAAAGTTCCATTAACTGTGTTACAGGGTCCTTCCTTAGCTCTGCCGGTAAAGGCGCAGCTACAAAGCAACACCATGCTGGAAGTGGTTAGGTTCGATTCCCGGTCTAGCCTAGAAATTTTTCGTTAAGAAAAATTTCTCGACTTCCTGGGCATAATGCAAAAATTTGTTCTATTTCTTTCAAATTTCTTTTTAACTAATTCAAGCAATAATATCAACATTTTCGAGTGCTGATATCTTTATAAAGTCCTTTTAGACAAATTTATTCAATGTGTCATCTTTTTTTAATTAATAACATCCTTGAGCCGACGCCGGACGTAGTCCTCCAATATTGACTGCCATGTGCGTGTTATGGTTGACTTCAGGGTTTTCACACTAGGGTGTGATGTTTTGCAGGCTCCTGCTTCAACATATGCCCAAATCGAATAATCTAACGGATTAAAACCTGGACTGCTAGAGGGCTACAAATCCTTCGACCAAAACTTCATGTTATCGTTCAATCATTGTTGGGTATGATTGAACGTGTGACACGGCGCTCCATCCTGCTGTAGGACAACGTTTTGATCCTCGGAGAAGTTGGCCTTCACCCAGGAAAGCACTTGGTCCTTCAAAATACCGATATACACTTCGGTATTCATTTTAATTCCAGCATCAATGATAACAGGCGGCATTTTCAAACCGGTGGGCGCCACCAAGCCAAACATCATGACACCAGCCGGATGTTTGGTTTGAAATTTGATTTCACTTTTTCCGGAACGTTCTGCGGTGAAATGAACCGGTCCGTGCGGCTGTTGGCCACAGCATCGATGCTGAAAAGCTTTTCATCGGAGAACAGGATTATCATTTTTTCCTTCTTCAACAAGGAAAGCAATCTCTTGGAACGAGTCACTCGTAGTTCCTTGACCCGGGCCGTAATCAAGTGGCGTTTCACTCTGGCTCTGGAAGATGCATGCAGGCCTTCTTTGATGATTCTCCGCATTGATTTCTACGAAATATTGGCTTTTTTGCAAGTTTTCTCATGGAACGCACCGGGTTGCGAGCAATTTTTGCACGGACCGATTTGATCACATTCGGCGTCCGCTTCTCGGCTTCCGCTGCTTGCAGGATAGTCTCACATCCTGCAAGGACTTTTTTATGCGGTAAACTGTTGCCAAATGGCACCCTACTACCTTGGCAATCTCTTTCGGCTTCTTCTGGGCGAGCAACAAACTGGTTATCACTTCTTTCGCGAACATTTTGACGAATTTGCAATAAAACAAATAGAATGTTTGGATGCAGCACTTGAAAGTAAATATAAACAAATACACTTTCGACAGAAATTAGTCACTAGCTACACGAATTAACCCAATACTCAAGTTTGAACATTTTCCCATTATTTCTTCCGCACCCTGTATGATTGTATTTGCCACACAATCATACTAATGAAAAAATGGTAAATAGCATCGAAAGCTCGTTATTGATAACTGTGGAAGTGCATTTAGAGCATTTAGTTGAGATCAAGCAATAAGCGAATTGTGAAAGCAATTAGCTTGAAATTCTGAAGAAGAAGAAGTGTTCCGCTTTATATGCCTCTAAATAGAATGCAGTACAGCTTAATTGTTTTGAGCAACTGAACGCACATTAGATTTTACCGCTTTGTGACCTTCTAATTGATTGTAGATAACCTTCGGAATATTTCACTTTCACCATTATTGATGATGATGTAATCGTTTTAGTGTATCACTGCAAGCACGGTGTATATAATTATATATAATTATGACGAAGCCTATCCTTTAGAATCGTTTCGAGCACGCCTTCATGTAGCACTTGTTGAACTTCTTGATGAACTAATGATACGATTACGTTTTACAAACGTTTACACAGATCGGACTTAATTATTCGCTGATTTTTTTCACTGCTGATAATGGGGCTGTTCATAAACCACGTAAACTTTTCTGGGGGGAGGGAAATGGGTGTTTTGACCCAAGTCTACGCTCCATTCATAATTTCAAATCAAATGTATGAAGAAGAGTCTACGAGGGGAGTGGGAGGGGGTTCTGAGATTTTCAAAAATTAGTCTACGTGAATCCTAGAGGGTTTGAGCTGTTTAGTGGAATGCCTGTAACTAGAAATTAGAAGAAAAATTAGTATCCTCCATTTAATTCCAACTACCTTTGCTTATCTTCGACAGATACGCGTATTTCGTCTACAATGTGCAGACTTTTTCAGTGTCTCGTACTAATAACTCGACTTGATTAGAAGTCGAGTTATTAGTACGAGACACTGAAGAAGTCAGCACATCTTAGACGAAATACGCGTATCTGTCGAAGATAAGCAAAGGTAGTTGGAATTAAATGGAGAATACTAATTTTTCTTCTAATTTCTAGTCTACGTGGTTTATGAACAGGTTCTAATCGAGTCGAAAACATGTTTTGTGGAAAAAAAATGTTTTAATAACATCTAGCTAGTTAGTTTTTAACATAACATCTAGTTAGTTTTTAACATAACATCAGGATGGCTCTGTGTGTCTATATTTTTGATTCACTTCCTCTAGTGAGAATTTTCCTTTCAAACAGTATACTAATTTACATATTTCCCTGATGGAGATTGGTTGGGTTAAATTCTACAATTTGATAACCTACATAACTACAATAAATACAATTTGAAAAACCTAAGGGGAGAGTACCAGGTCCCGGATGACTTAGTGATCTTAGTGGTGGCAACGTGTCCTGTACCTATTGATATTGTACCCGCTGAAGCTTCAGGTGGTATGTTTTTGCTTAACTCTTCCAGATGGGCATGCCGTACCCTGTAATCGGAAGTATGATCTGTTTGTAGATAGCAAGCTTGTTCTTCAGGGAGAATGTAGGCTTTCTGTTAAGCAAGGGGTACATTTGCCTCAACAGAACGATACACTTTGTGACAGTCTTATCAACCTGTTCCCTTAAGTTCATCTTGCTATCTAGTGTCACGCCAAGATAGACGGCTGAATTGGCCCACCGTTGTACCGTTTAAAAAAATTTTAACATCCTCAGCCGGAACAAGTCTGTGAGATTTTGAGTGAGTGAAGAGGATGTGAGATACTTTAACAGAACATTCAAGCTTCGCTGCAATTTCGTTGCGATCGCTCTTACTACCCAACGATTGTGGACGACTACGGCATCATCGGTGATCCGTTTTCAGGGAGAGGAGGTATGTCCGTTTAGGTTTTCTAATCTAATCTAATCTCACACTAACGCAGCCAATTCTTGAAGGCATCCTGGAAAATGATGGTTTCTTGAATACATAATTTTTCTTGTCATCGGCCAGGCCAACTGCGTAGTATGTGCCGCAGAGAGGATTCCACGAAATAGAGCGATTCCAGAAAGATCTGAAACCGCGCTACTACTTTGAATCAAGGGAAGGAAGAAAGCGTGGACCACCCGTACCAAACGCTTCCATGTAGAGTCAAACAGTGTGATAATTTGTACTTTATCGTTGGGAGCATAGATGCTAGAAAGGTTAATTTATGCTCCTTTTGCCTGTGGGTGAACTTTTGGCATTTGAACCAAAAGCCTGGTAATATTTGCCAAGATTATAGCGCCTTATCTCGCTCAATGGGGGGTAAGTGGATCAAAACTTACGACGATGGATAAATGCGAAGCTGAAAATAGCATAAAAATATTGTGAAGGGATGTTAAAATATAAAATGAGAATAACATGAGTACTGTCTACATGTCTTTCGACTGTAGTCCTGCTGCAATTGTAGATAGACTTGCATTATTATTGCCATGAAGGAAAAAAAATAAAATTTTCTTACAATACTCGGGAATTCCATGGATGATCCAAAATTATATACCGTATAAAGAATACTTACATTTTTCGTGGGAGGGTAAGATTTCAGCATGCTAACTTACTGGGGTCGCGCTACCTAATATGCGTTATTGGGATTGCCTTCTAAGGTATAGCTGACGAGAAACAGCGTTTCTTACTCAGTCGCTGGTGGACAGACCTCCTTGGTGGACAGACGCTCGGCACGCACCTCCTCAATCTAGCTGAAGTCAAAAGGACAACAGTGTCTAGGCTGCACTACCAGCTACGTACGCAACCCTTAGCTGGCGGTCTTTGTCATCTCTGGACCCGTGGAAGCATGAGGTAGGAACTTGTGAGGACCGAGCTTTGTTGCGGGGACGCACGCTTCATCACAGTTGTCGACTCACCATTTTGCAGCCTGTGGAGATATGTCCGTTTAGGTTAATTACGGAACACAGAATGTTCTGTTTGTAACGTTTGCATTAAAAAAATGGACAAAAATTGCTGATTTATCATGGGCTTGCCTTCACCCGCACTGAAAAAACTACCCATGCAGCATCATGGGCTCTAAATACTTTGGATGCATCAAAGGGTGCAGGACCAGATGGTTTGCCAGTATTCTTAAAGTCAGTATCAACGGAACTAGTGAAACCTTTGTTTTGGCTGTTTAACCTTTCTCTAGAATCCAGTATTCTTCCATCAATTTGGAAAGAATCGTTTTTAATTCCGATATTCAAAAGTGGCAAAAAAGCAGATATAAAAAATTATCGAGGGATTGCCATTTTATCATGCATTCCTAAATTGTTCGAGTCTATAATCAATCAAAATATTTTCTCTCAAGTTAAAAATTTAATCTCTAGCAAACAACATGGGTTTGTTAAAGGACGTTCAACGACTACAAACTTATTAAACTTTGTTACATTTTCTATTAATGCAATGGATAGAGGAAATTATGTTGAGGCATTATATACTGACTTTAGTAAAGCATTTGATAGAGTCGACATTCCTTTATTGCTTTTTAAATTATCTAAGCTAGGATTTAATTGCGGACTATTAAAGTGGGTTAAGTCATACCTGACTGGTAGAACACAAAGAGTAAGACTTGAGTGAAACTTGTCATCAGTAGTGAATGTGACATCTGGTGTACCACAGGGTTCCCATCTTGGTCCATTACTGTTCATTTTGTTTGTTAACGATGTAGACCACGTTTTAAGTCGACTGAACGTGTCAATATATGCAGACGATATGAAACTTTATCTAGAAATATGTAATTCATCTGATCTTGTAGTATTTCAGAATGAAATTAATAATTTTCACGACTGGTGTTCAAAAAATTTGCTTGAGCTTAATGTGAAAAAATGCAATTCTATATCATTTACAAGAAAACACGTTATAAGACAAGAAGCAATAACTATAGGCCAGAACACAGCTCAAAGATGCAGTGAAGTTAGAGACTTAGGTATTATACTTGACTCAAAATTAACATTTGTTGATCACTATAATAACATTATACATAAGGCATACAACATGCTAGGGTTTATTAAAAGATTTAGCTTCCACTTTAAAGATCCATACACAATCAAAACGTTGTACATCACATATGTGAGGCCCCTTCTTGAATATTGTAGTATAGTTTGGGCTCCATATCAAGATACTCATGCAAACCGTATTGAATCAGTCCAAAAACAGTTTTTATTGTTTGCTCTACGTAAATTAGGTTGGACGACTTTACCGCTACCATCCTATGAGTCACGATGCATGTTGATAAATTTAGACGAGCTTAAAAAACGAAGAGAGTTTGCAATAATAGCTTTTATAAACGACGTTATTGCACAAAGAGTGAATACTACAGATATATTAGAAAACCTAATTTTTTATACTCCCACTCGTATTCTTAGGAATAGACATTTGTTTTATATTAACAATCACAGAACTAATTATGCCAAGAATGGGCCACTAAATAGAATGATGTCCTGTTATAACAAATATTGCGAAACAATTGATGTAACAATGAACAAAAACACGCTTAAAAAGGTTTTCTTTAGAAGTTTACCTAGGTAACCTGGTATGGATAAATAGACATTAAGTATATCATGTAATAGAATTGGTCTACGATTGATTGACGACAAATAAATAAAATAAAATAAAATGATGAATGGATCTCATACGCAACCATTTGCATTTGAGTCAATTCCACGTATTCATTTTTGTTCGTTCAAATAAGTTACAATCATAGTAACCCATCAGTTAGCAGACAAAATTTGACAACTCTATCAGTCGAAATCTAACCGTAATGGCAAAAACAGTGAATCAACTCCGTTCAGAAGTGTGCGCGTTCAAAGAATGGCACCCTGCCACGTCGAAAACGGAGATCGTGTGGCACTTTGTGGACGCCGGATACGCCCGTTCCACAACCTGGCATCTACAACATCTTAGTACTATTAGACAACAATCAGAGCATCGAAACAAAGCCTGGTTCCAGACGACCGACGACCCTGAGCGACAAGAAGCTCCAAAGGATGCTGAGGAGGTAGACCGAGGGAAAAGTGGCTACATCGCTTAGTGCGCATGGCCAGGAGGTAAACCGGCCAAACAGTGAAAAAGTACCTGGCGAACATGAACGTACATTTCAGGATGCGGAAGTCACGTCCACTGGTTTCGGAGCGGCAGGCAATGACGCAGCGGCAGTTGCTGAATAAGATAGTCAACTCGATTTTCCCGGCAAACCGTGACGTGGCGGTGGTGTTGGACGACGAGACCTATCTCATCCAGGATGGCAACGGCTGGCAGGGCACTTCGAATTTCACTTCCCCCACAAAGGAAGCGAGCTCCGAGGTGAAGTCCATTTCACATACCAAGTTCCCCAAGAAGGTGCTGCTGTGGCTAACAATCAGCGAGAAGGGAATGTCAATGCCGCTCTTCTTCCGCTCCGGACTGGCCGTGAACGGGGAAATTTATAGTACGTAATGCCTGCCGGAAGTTGCGTCGTTCATCAGGAAATACCATAAGGGTGAAGACGCAGTATTCTGGCCATATCTGGCGTCGAAGCGATCGTTGGAGGAGATTAAGCGGGCGTAGAATTGTTTTTGCAAGTAAGCGTGCATGGGAAATTTATCAAAAGCAATTATCTGTCTTAGCTTTTTTTATCACCATCCGAAAAAAAAAGTCCATTGTTTAAAATGCAAACGTTAGTTTATTATTTGAGTTTATACCACGATCGACAGTATAAAAGTAGTCGTGGATACATCATCAATTTCAGCAAGAGACACAACATCAGATTTATAAAAAATTAGAGGCGAAAACGCTCCAACACTGCTGCAAGCGTATATTGAGCAGTTTTTGGCCATAGTTCGTAAGAAAAATCGGTCTCCCAGCCAAATATTCAATACCGACGAAAGTGGCTTCTTTTGTTGGTTGTCCTCCATCGTGAAAATTTTTGTGAGAAAAAGTTTTTCAGATTATGTTTTACGAATTAATGCGAAAGTATTTTTAGAACTAGCATTGGGCCTATCGATGAGCATTGCTTGTCCTGAATTTTTTGTCAAATTGATATCCTCTGAACAGTATAAATGAGTATTTATTGTTATTTTTAGGAGACATTTATCGATAGGCCCGATTAGGTCCGTAGGCAAAATATCCATCACATCTATGTCAATATGATTATTATTGTCCAGAATCACAAATTCTCAAAACCCTATCCAAATACTTATCTAGCGGTAATAAATATGTACATATTTAATTTTTGAATGTATTAATTGCATTCGATGGGAAGATCTGAAATTAGAAATGGGTTTCTTAAGTGTCAATTCCAAAAAAAGGAAGAAAGGAGGAAACAATCTCTCTACTATAGTTCATAAGACGAAAAAACTTAAGTCAAAATAATGACCTTCTAACTAAATCCATGTCTTCAAAACCTTGCGTTGAACAGTACAAGTTAAGCATTTGATATTTTGGAGGTCAATAGAGCGGTTGAAAACCAATCTCACAATACTCCCACCGCAAGCAATGATACCCACTATGCACAAACAGACACCGCAATGCCTTCCGCAGAAGGCATGCCAACAATTTATCCGGCCATAATTTGACAGATTACGTTTTCAACCGCACTAGACGCCCTGAGGCTGCATTTCTTCCCTTCTTGCATGGATACCCTCTTTCGACCGTGGTGGTCGAGGGTGGTCAACGGGTCAAATTAGCCCCCCCTACGTACATTAAAGTATTATAATAACACGTACGACACAGAGTGCGATAAATTCTTTTACCTTGTCACGGAAAAATCCCTTAGGGCCATTGTCCGGCCGACCAACGAGCAAGCCAGCCAGCTAGCTTTGTCAATCTCCTAGCCTAGTGACAACTCCAGCCATACTTTAGACACAGGCTCGTGGCGTCACTTAGTACATCGCTGTAGGTGTTCTGTTCTAACAATAATACCACACACCGCCGACAACGGCGTCGACGTCGCTCGACGCCGATGATACACCATCTCGCCTCTCTGCCGTGTGCTATATGATAATGTTGCCTTTGTCTTCGTCGTCATTTGGTAATTATCACATATGCCTCCCGGTGCTATCGTGGTAATTCTAAAAATGAGCTAACAAACCACTTCCCACAAACGAAATGGTGGCGGCGGCGCGCGCAGTGCCGGTTGTTCATGGTCATATCCATGCATTAGAGTTGAGGCGCTTAATTTTAGCCTGCTGGACACGGATCCACTGCAGCAGCTGCTTTTCCCACACCCTTCGGTGTTGACTAAACCTACGAACGAAGTGAGGGTGGAACGCTAACGTTTAAATAATTAGCCATTTGATAAATATCAATCTGTTCGTGGCCTCTTGGTTGCTTGATAGTCATTTGTTTTGCTATTTTAATATAATGCCTGCACATACCTACCTATGAAGATGTGGTGGTTGAGAACCTAGAATCGATTAGGAACATTCACCCTCTTTTCACGTGAATGGTATATTACAGCAGATAAAATATCCCAGCAAATCCAAACAAAAACAAAGATTCAAGTTCCGAAAAGCGCAAGAATGTTTTTCAAGGTGCAAGGTTCAAGGTGCAATTGGCTCAAGGGGTTCTACAAAAGTGAGGCAATTTTAAATCGCTAGTTTCCTATTGATTGTTGATTAATCTGAGTTTCATTTTAATTAATTTGATTTTTACATTTACTTAACATTTGAAAAAAATTGTTCGAATATCCATCTGTTGTTGAGCGTCAGATTTTCGAGAAGATTCTTTAAGAAAAAGCCAGCTACACAGATAAAAAGAAACACCCTAGTAGCACACTTGTTGCAAATCAGTAGAGATAACATAAATGTGACTTGCTAAGTCATATTCAAGTTAATATAACTAATTATGATCGTATTGTGTTTCTTGGGCATTGAATTTTCTGCATTATCTAATGCACATAAAGGGAATGCTAGATTTGGCAGAAAATTATAGGATGATATTTCATGTAAATTTAAGCCAGATAACGCCTGAATCTAGCCTGTTGTATGGAAGATTGCAAACATTGTTTACGCCTCCTTTGGCTTGGAATTAAACGAGTCGGAATTTGACGCGCTTGTTAAAATTAATTATTTTTTTCTGTGTAAAGGGCGATACGGTCAAAATTTGGTCAATATCAACTTGACGTATTTCTTTCAATTTTGCATTTAAAAAATCTGACCACCCCTCACTTTGAAGGTGTGTGTGTGTAGAATGTTGCTCCTATTTTGATTTTGGAATTTACTCTTCAATTGTCAAAATGCTGTCCAAGCAAGAAGAGCAGCGTATCAAAATTTTGCTCGCGCATCGCGAAAATCCGAGTTACTCGCACGAAAAGTTGGCAAAATCGCTAAAAGTTGCCAAATCAACCGTTACAAATGTAATTAAAGTGTTTGGGGAACGTTTGTCGACAGCCAGGAAGTCTGGATCGGGGGGAAATCGAAAACCGGAAGCCGCTGAGAGGACAAAGAGAGTTGCCGGTAGTTTCAAGCGAAACCCTAACCTATCTCTCCGAGATGCCGAAAATAAGCTGGGTGTATCGTCTACAACCGTGCATCGAGCCAAAAAACGAGCCGGACTATCGACTTACAAGAAGGTAGTGACTCCAAATCGCGGTGATAAACAAAATACGACAGCCAAAGCACGATCCCGGAGGCTGTACACGACGATGCTGACGAAGTTTGACTGCGTGGTAATGGACGACGAAACCTACGTCAAAGCCAACTACAAGCAGCTTCCGGGACAGGAGTTTTATACGGCAAAAGGAAGGGGAAAGGTAGCAGATATTTTCAAGCACACGAAACTGTCAAAGTTCGCAAAGAAATATCTGGTTTGGCAAGCCATCTGTACCTGTGGCTTGAAAAGCAGCATTTTCATAGCTTCCGGGACTGTCAACCAAGAAATTTACGTGAAAGAGTGTTTGAATAAACGTCTGCTGCCTTTCCTGAAGAAACACGGTTGTTCCGTACTGTTTTGGCCGGATTTGGCATCTTGCCATTACGGTAAAAAGGCCATGGAGTGGTACGCCGCCAACAACGTGCAGGTGGTTCCCAAGGACAAGAACCCTCCCAACACGCCAGAGCTCCGCCCAATTGAGAAATACTGGGCTATTGTCAAGCGGAACCTAAAGAAGACCAAAAAACTGCTAAGGACGAGCAGCAGTTCAAGGCAAACTGGCTTTCTGCGGCGAAGAAGGTGGACAAGGTGGCTGTACAAAATCTGATAGCAGGGGTCAAGCGTAAGGCCCGGCAATTCGGATTTGGAAAAGCGGAAGCCTAACTGAATATTTTTCCTGAATTTTATACTAATGGAACTTGAAAAAGAAATTTAATTTGATTTTTTAAATAAACGATTTCACCGATTTACACGCGTTTTCCTTTGACCAAATTTTGACCGTATCACCCTTTAGCTATTTAAAATTGGTTCACTATTGTAGAACCTCTTGGTCCCAATTGCCCCTTGCACTCAGCTCCTTGCAATATATTCTTGCTGATTTGGGATGATTTTGTGATATTCTTCAACTCTTTGTTTGCTTTTCAGATCAGCTGTTTCTCGAATTTTGCAACAACATTATTGGAACAGATGCAACGTTTGAGGTTGGCCCAGAAATTTTCTGTTGGCCGCAGTTGTTATACGTTCGGCGTTCATTGATACCACAGTGATGTTCAGGAGGTCTATCTCTTTCAACGACCTTTCGGCGTAATGGGCCGATGTCAAGTATGGCTAAAAAAAACACCACAACCTCGCCTCATGGTGCTTCCTGATGAAGGCTGTGTCTTCCGGCAGACATTTGGTACCGTAAATCTTCCCATTCCCTTCGACAATCCTTGCTCACTGATGGGCACAACCATAGGAGAGGCTCCTTCGGGAACTTTTTTTGGGATATGCAATTGACCTCGTTGCTGACTTCCTTGGTGAAATGTGAAATATCCGATCCCTTGCTAGTCGATGCCGTCCAGTGTCCAATATATATCATCGTCCATCACAACAATGCCGGGAAAATCACCTTGACCATTGTCTTCAGCCGCTTCGGCTGGGTGGTGACCTTCTGCTACGTGGCGGCCGGCTTGAGCCTGCACGCTTAAAAATTATGAACTTTACACGAAACGTAATTCATGTTTGTTAACAGTCAGGGAACGTAAATGAATATTTCGTGTAAAATTACGTCTCCTGAAACTGACACATACGCAATTCGACGAAAGATATGTGTGATTGAATTTATTTTCTCATCTCTTTCAACCCATTCTTATGTGCTGAAGGACGCTTGCATGTGTCGGTCTCAGGGGACAGAAATTTACATGGCATTTTCGTAGTGTGTGCACTATCGTATGACAATGTCCCTGAACTGGAGTTACTTTTGATTGGTTTGTCCGATGGCACCGACCTCTCTCTGCCCAAGGATCGGAAAGATTTGGACTTTCCAGTCGTGCAGGACCGGTTTCCTCTCGATGCTCTTTCTTTCGTGAAGTAAAACTATCTCTAACAGCTCAAACCCTCTAGGATTCAAAACTATCTTGTTGATACGCTACACGCTCAAAACAGTCTCTCTATATGAACTAGTATCCTTTTTTCTCCCGGAAAAGTTACTTGTTGACTCGTTCGAATACCTACCTTCATGTACTTCATGTGCAAAGTACTTCCTGTGGTTATGAATGAGACAATTATTTTAAAGACTGGGCTCGGAAAAAATGAGACACACAAAAATGATCACCAAAAATTCATTTTAAATCGGATACTTCTCAAATTTTCAAGGATTAAATAACTATATATTAGCTAGATGGCATAATTTATTTATTGTATTTCCTCCCCCAAGCTGAATGCTCGTACATTTCTCTTAACACTGCTCATGAGATCTTGGGTGTGGCTTTGTCCATCTTCCTTACAAAATTTCTCCCAGTTTTTCTTCAAAGCTTCATCGGTTTTGAATGTTTTTCCGCTTTTCTTCAACTTCTTCTTCATTATCGCCCAAAACTTTTCGATCGGACGAAGTTCTGGTGTATTTGGCGGGTTCGTCCCCTTCGGGACCACATTAACGCCCTTCGCTTCGTACCAATCCATTACAGGCTTGGCGTAATGGCACGAAGTGAGATCCGATCTCGATAAATCTGCCCGTTTATGGTGCCGGTTGTAACGAACGGCTTGCTGTACCGTCCCCACTCGCAGATCGCCTGCCACAACAGGTACTTCTTCGCGAATTTGTCCATCTTCCGGAACTTTTCCGGAACCTCCATGCGGGACGTACCGACAAAAAACTCGAGGCCGGGGATTTGTTTGGTGTCCGCCTTGATATATGTCTTGTCGCCCATGACGAGACAGCCTGGCTTGACCAGCCACTCACGGTTCAGCTTCCACGCACGTAATTTGGCCACCGTGTCTTGCTTGTCAGTCCGGTTCGGCGCCTTCCTGACCTTAAAAACACTTTGCCCAGCCCGCTTCATGGTCTGCTGGACGAATTGACCTTTTTGGCCACGTCTCGGGTGGAAGGGTACGGGTTATTCTTAAAGTCCTGCCTTATTTTCCGCGCCTTCTCTGGGTATTCCGTTTTCGGTTTTCGGCCGCTTCCAGCGCGCCGCTCGATGGTGTTCGTCTCCAGCAACATCTTCACAACGCGGGATACGGTGGAATGGTGAATTCCAAGCCTTTTGCCGATTCATCTGTGTGACTGACCAGGATTATCGATCACTGCGCCCAATATTTGCAGGCGTAGCTCTTCTTATTTCAAATGCATCTTGAAAACTGATTAAATTTTGCACACATAAACATAACAAAAAATTTCATTGATTTTTACCCACGCGATAAAAAGTTACACCCAAAACAAAGTGTCGCATTTTTTCCGAGTCCAATCTTTAATATTTAAAGCCAATCACATAGGTGGACCAAATAAAAATTTAATACTAATATTAGTCAGGAACACATATATAAGTTTCATGAACTCCAGGTCGCGTACAGCCAAGATGTCTCGAACCGGTACATTGTCTACCTCGAGCGCGAATGGAATCATAAAGCTTAGATCTGACTCCACGATGTCCACATTGCCAAATTACGTGATTTGCGTCCTAGTAAACTAGCCCACATTCACAGAGATTACTAGTAATCTCACTGCCCACTGCCCAACACGGTATGAATGAGCGTTTAAAGAATAGTGATGGGCCATGAGACAAAGCATCACACGAATGAAATCTCGACCCAGATCCATCCCCCTAAACCAAACTTTTTTCGAAACCTTTGAGATGATAGAATGTAGCCATCGCCCCAAATCTCCTTTACTCTATTTATGCTGGCAACTGACGACTGACTGTTGACGAAAAATAGGAGAAACTCATTGAAGGCGGTTTGTCAATCATACACTGAAAATTAATTTTCGTTTATATTACGAAATCGAAGGTATAACTAACAAATCTATTCGTTGTTTTCTGCAAAGAAACGAATTTGTACGTTTTAAGAAGCTACCTTCGTATTTAATGCCACACGTGCAAGTGTCAAAAGCACTAAGTATTAGTTGACACAGAAAGAACATTCGTTCAAACAAGACAAAGAGCTACGAGTAATTTTTTCCAATAAACAAGAAGCGTCTCTCTGGTGGTGCATGAACGACTGACAGATCTACTTTATCGACTCAAAATGTAAATGAAAAAACGCGCACCACGAGGGTTCTGGGTATAATTTTTTAATGTTTCTGATATGGGTTTCGATCCTGTATTTTTAGGAAGAGCTATTATTCAGTCCGTAGTTGATCTCACTAAACCATGTTGATTCGAGAAGTTACTTGATTATTGTGCATGAGGGCCTTATTCTCGACAGCGCTTTCATTTATATTTTGGGATATATGGTAAAACATATGGTAAAACTAACATTCTTCTACCAGATGCTGCTTTCATTTCACGAGAGTGATGGAAGACTAAAGAGAAATCGACATTGAAAGTCATTGTTTACAAATGGCTTTTAGGCCCTTAACATGAATTACTCGAGATATTAATGATTCCCGCCATCCCAGCAGGAACACCAACACATATGAGTACGCCCGAAGAGAAGTAGCGATTGGCTAGTCTTCACGAAATTCATTTTGTGTATGTACAAAATTGTGTAATGAAAGCTTTTTGTTAGATGACAAGCCATATGAATGTTTCATACAATTTACGAGACATTTATTCTATGTACAAAATCCATGTTTACGAAACGAGTGAAAACTAATCTACGAAGATGTAGTTAGAGAAGGAAATAATTTCTCATCACCATGAGGCTCTAGGAGTAGACAGCCATTTTTTTGCTAGAACAAAGTTGTGAAGAGAAAGTATGGATAGTTCCGTTAGCGCACGGCAGGCTGTGAAAATTGAATAGAAGTAGTTTTTGAAATTGAGCGGAGGGCATTGTGAAGTAGTATTTTGAAGCAAACACACAATCTTTTGCCAAGCATCTCCATGCGGAGTAGGTCAAGGCAGGAATGAATCCAGCACCTTGACTGGCAAAAGAAAGTGCGCATGATCGTGCTCATATACTACCACGTAGCTTAAATGGTTCTAACTAACTGTCTTTTCACACTCCCAAGTCCCCTACATGGGAGAGAAGCTATCTCCCGCTCCTTTGGGTTTATTTTTGACATACGACTTCTGCTTTACCTAACAAGTGATGTCGTTTCCATTTTGTATTCATGAACAATAGGATTATGGCATCGCCCGAATGTGTAATGTGTGGTTATAGGTTAGGGGTTATAGGTTGTGATATACATGTTTTATAATTAAATATTGTATATTATTTAGTATTTCAATGTAACAGCGTATTATTTTCATGATATCATTTTTCTTTATAATAATCATATTAAATTTTCAGGATGTGGAAGTTCGCCTGTAATATACATGTAAATATATATTTTCGCGCTTAAAAAAAAGCCGTGCGGTTTGTAGTTGAGATCAGAACTAGTGTAATTGCACAGAGAATCACATAGATGGAGCTTGGAAGTTGCTTAATATCTTCAATGTACAAGTTCACTAGTTCATTCTCTTTATAGATCAGAACCGGCGCCAGCCACGTCCTCACGGTCTTTGGGGAGGGGAGAAGGATGATTAGTTTGACAATCGTTGATTAGAGACCATGTTCACCTCTGCGTCTCCACAATTGTCAAGGGAAGGATGGATTTGTGCTAGTGAGGCAGGTTATTTATAGATCATGGATTCACTGTGGTAAGTGTGCGATCAATGAAAGCGCAGTAGACTGCTTTTTATTTTAAATCTAGTGATGTGATGATAGAAAGAGCCATGTGGCAAATAGCAAGGAAGGGGACGGGCCTGGCATTGCACTCCCAACCATCTGCTCAGTAAGCAGAACGGGTAACCACTGAGCTACCAAGTAACGTCTACATGTAAATATATTTTCGTTTTACAAGTTTAAATATTCTTTTATATGTATCATACTTATTCATAGACATTATTAATTGGATACATACATGTTTTTATGTTAAGGTTGATTCGGGGCGCGGTACAACTGGCGTTCGATGTTTCGTTGCTTGTTGGAACGGTCCCATGACTTTAGGGGATAATTCTAGTTACATACTTCTGCGTATCGTTAACCAAAACGAACCCTGCTACAAACCTTTTCCCAACTATCCAACATCCCAGTGATTTCTCATGGTAATGCCGAGGATTTCTCGGTTTCCTTCAATTTGAGTATCACATCAACTCGTTCCTTCCCATTCCCTACTTGACCTGCATTCGGGCACGGCCGGCGCCGGTATTGCTTCATAATGAGTTACCAGTTTTTACACATTGAGGATGTATGTTAGTCCCAAACATCATCTGTTGGTTCTTTGTGTAAACACAGCTGATCTTGCAATAACGGAATAGCATCCGTGGGTAGTCAATCATGCCCATGCTCAAGCTCAGTTAGAAAAATTAAATTCACAACTGCGGTGAGAACAACCATGACAAAAAAAAACTTAAAGTCACCCTAATTTTTTTTTAATAATCATTTATTTGTACAGGCTTAATCGAATTATCTTTACAGAGCCAAATTTTCATATTTTTATACATCAATTATCTTAAAACTAAAGTTAGGAGGATAGAGCCGATTACTCGCGGCCGTCTCGAGGTTAATAGGAATAACAAATTACGGATGGGAAAGAGGGTGGGAATTAAAAGTATGGTTTACTTAACACGTTAAATATAAATTCTAAATTATCTAAACACTTATAACTATACAACTTATGGTTTTCTTTTGACTTGAACATTTCTTGAAAAAGAAAAAAAACACACACACATACACATACATATATAAAAAAAAAACTTATACTAAACATACAGGTTAAACTAACTACAATCTAATGCTAATGTTAGTCAAAAACACATAAAAGAGTTTCGTGTACTCCAAATCACGTACAGCCAAAATATCTCAAATTGGCACATTGGGTTGTCTACCTCGAGCCCGAAGGTAATCATAAAGCTCAGATCTGACTCCAGAACGTTCAGCACAAGACCAAATAACGTGATCTGCGTCCTGATAGCCTTGTCCACACTCACAGAGATTGCTGTCGCTCAGCCCTACCCGGTATAAATGAGCGTTCAAAGAATAATGATTGGACATGAGGCGAGACATGACACGAATGAAGTCTCGACCCACATCCATCCCGCTAAACCAAGATTTGTTCGACACCTTTGGGATGATAGAATGTTGCCATCGCCCCAAATCTCCTTTACTCCATTTATACTGCCAGCTGACGAGTGACTGTTGACGGAAAATAGGGAAAAATTCGTTGAAGGCGATTTGTCGATCATAAATATCGCCTTCCATAGCGCCCACCTTTGCAAGCAAGTCCGCTTTATCATTGCCCGGAATTGAACATTGAGATGGGACCCATACAAAGGTGATGATAAAATAACGCGAAGATAAAGCACTTAGAAGCTCCTGTATTTTCATGAGAAAATACGAGGAGTGCTTTACCGGCCTCAATGAGCGAATAGCCTCTACAGAACTGATTCTATCCGTGAAAATGAAGTACTGATCCGGTGTTAATGAGGCAACAATTTCTAGCGTAAAGTGTATTGCCGCTAATTCAGCGACATATACGGAACAAGGAGCTTGAAGTTTACGGTTGGTGCTATAAATTTCATTAAGTATACCAAAACCTGCTGACTCCTCTATCAAAGATCCGTCAGTGAAGAACGATTTAATGGGATCAACTTGGCCAAACTTTGCAGCAAATATCACAGGAGCAGTCACAATAGTTAGATTGCGAAAAAATTAAAATATGCTTCGCTCGGAGAAAGCGAGCTTGACGGTTTGCTTGTGAGCAGGACAATGCTAAGATAATTAATTATGATATTTTATTCTTCATTTATGGAATCTAAATCAGATGCTTAAACGACATTTTAAGGAATTGAAGAACAACCTGTGCAAACGTTTCAAAATTGTTGTAGACTCGAAGATACAATAAGATAGGGTATGGCCATTTATTATTGGAATAAACATTTTTGATTTAACGGCGACCCTAGTGGTGAGGTAAACTAGACATCTTATGTTTCATACGCTATTACTAAACAACCCAAATTTGGACGAATGACTCAATCCGTCGGAAGTGGCTACCCAAAAGTGGTAAAGATGGTTAGGGGTAACACGTTGACGGTTAGTAAACATCGACTGGATTCGACGATTTACTGCGTATCTTCCACTCGAGCCTTTCCACGAATTTGGGTCCATCGTACTCAAATTTGAGTTGTTTAGAAATAGTGTGTATAACAATAACAACATCAGAAAAAAATGTTTCGCGTTTCAGTTCGAACTTGTTTCAGAGAAAATGGAAGAAGAAAGAAGAAAAATATTTGTGCGCAATCATTTGAAAAACTCTTTGTGGTCTGGGTCAAAACTTGCTAACCGAAAACCGTGTGGCGTATTTTGAAAAAGTACAACCTATGTAAAGGCCGATTTTAAACAGCTAGCGGGACACAAACTTTACTTATCTACGGCTCGGGGAGATGTTCCTGCCAAATTCAAGTTTGTGTTTGCAGATGAATTTGCACGAATATTCATGATTTGGCAAGGCATCTGTAGCTAGCGGGAGAAGGTTTTCGTCACTGATAAGCATTTCTTTCGGTGCTGTACAGAACGGAATGTTTCCAAAGTGAATATTGCCATTCATCAGATCCCACAATGTACCTGTTAGTTTTGTTCAGATCTTGCAAGCTGCCATTACAGTAAAACAGTGCTACAGTGCTATGAAACCAACGGGATTCAGTTTATATCGAAAGAACTCAACCCACCAAACTGTCCCCAGCTCAGACCGATAGAGAGATTTTGGGCTGTTATGAAGAGGAAGCTGAAGGCAAATGGCAGTGTCGTCAAAAGCATCAATGAATTGAGAACCAAGTGGAATAAGATTGCCAAAACGATGGATGAGAATAATATGCGCGCGTTGATGGAAACGTATTCCGGGAGAAGTCCGTCAAATTTCTTCGAAATCGAGAATGATTATATTTTTCGATTTTCCCTCTGAAGTTCACATAAAGTTCGAACATTTTGAACAAACAGAATACATTCTAACCTGCCCAGGTAACCAATAACCAGTTCCAGATAAATGCCGCTATTGGCCCAATATACGGCTACTTTACTGCAAATGCTATGATAATGCTTCATTCATGCTATTTTGCATTCGAAATGCTCATTACAGGCTACAAGCATTTAAATAGCATTTTAAATGCAGCTTTACAACAGATACCATTCAAGATGCTGATATAATGCTAATATAATGTTTGTAGCATCTGAAATGTAGATTTAGGGTTGATTTACTGCATATGCGAATGCTTATTGGTGATCTGGGTGGGTTACACTTTACAATAAACACCTCTATAGTGTGGAATTCCGAGCTATTGCCACGAAAATTATATGATAGATTCGTAGAACTAAATCCAATATAAATTTAGGCGGTGAACTCAATTGAGATACGAGCTAGATGAATACTATTTGGACTCAGTACCATCAGTTTCAATTCTAAAGAAATGGTTTACTTAATTTAGTTGTGGCCGTACAAGCACGGAAGATGCCGAACCTTTTGACGGCTAGTTGACGTCTCTACATCCGAAAGAAGTGCAACAACTCCCGATGTGGTGTCGGCCGATTGAAAATAGAAAGTGTGGAGAGATTGTGAAAGCCATAGAAATACACAGATAGAAAGCCATAGCCACACAAATAGAAAGAAACATTCAATTTTCTGCGTTATCCAATGCACATAAAGGGGAGGCTATGTTTTGACAAAAATTAATGGGATTGTCCTTGTAAATTTAAGTCAGATAACGCTTGAATCTTGTCTTTTGTATGGAAGATTGCAAACATTGCTGCATAACGTATGAAAGATTGCAAACAATTTCGTTGTTTACGTTTCTGGCTTCGGGAATTAAACGAGAGTGAATTTTACGCGTCTGTTAAAATTCATAATTTTTTTCTGTGCACCTGACTTGGCTCAATGGTTTCAATTTTGAATGATCACTTTGGTGAGCATGTTCTTCTGCAGGATGGATGCCGCGTTTGCACAATCGACAACAAACGCAACCATGTGAGAACTTCGTCAGTCAATATAGACATTGCAACGGTTATTTGATACCCACGAGGAATAATCCACAATAACTACCTTGAAAGAGGAAAACAATCAATGGCGAATATTATGCCAACTTAAAAAAATCGAACGCTTTTGGCCAAGATTAAAGTTCTTTTCCACCAGGACAATGCAAAGTGTCCCATATACAATTTCTATAACAAAAAACTGTTTCCATTTTTCAATGACTGGTTCTTCTTCTTAGCAGTTTAACAAGTTACGCTAAGAAAAATTGTCAACTCTCTGTGGAAATGATATCATTGTACTTGCCAGGAAATTTTACGATTGAAAAGTGGTACTGCATAAAATTTTATCAATTAATAACCATAGAATATTAATTTTAAAGAAGAGGCAACAATCTAATAATGAAAAACAATATGCTGTCAGAGCCAATCATTAATGAAATAAACATGTTGCTATTGTATCTGGGTTTCTATATGAAACCAACAAATCATTTGCTTGGTAGCGTATCGGATGATAACTACTCGATTTGGTTAAGTGTCAACGAAGATATCGTATAACATGGCGCAGCGTTCCACTCCTACGATGAGTTGTTGACAGTTCGCATGACGATGCGTACTGTTACATTTTATGCGTCAATCTAATCACAATGCTTCTTGTGAAATTACATTTTTCGCAAGCATAAGAAGACAGGAGACACATGTAGATCTCTTTGAAGACTAGGTCAATGACGAATCTTTCGGTAAAGGGTAAAGTTGTACGTTGCTGTTACCTTTCAATGCACAAGTGTGCAAGAAAGCATTTTTAAGGGCTATCTGATAAGTATACCAAACCGATCAAGCAGTTTATACTCCCATCATCTGATAGTCATCTAAGAAACCAAACAGATGAAAACCTGCAATTAGATCAATTAACAGCTGCTTGCTTCTGTTCGTTCATCTAGAGCTGTTACAAACGAGTAACTGGATTTAAATTGGAAATTAGATTGAACCGAACCCCAAATATAGTAATCTCTTTCAATGCAGCCAGTCCGAGTCTTCAAGACACCGTATAATGCCAGCGCAAAACGACTACTGAAATGCAGCTGAATCTGGAGCCTTCGTTAAAATTTGCCACAAATCACTCCACCCAGTTCATTCTGTGGTTCTACGCTAGAGCTGGAAGTCTGCAGTCACCTCCAGCCGATTTCAGTGCGATTGCGGTTGCTGTCAATAATCCAATCCCAGTTTTAATTTTTCTGTGAAACACAGCGCCGCATCATAATGATAGCGACGTAAGCAACCGCAGTTAACGATGGTGGTTAGTAATTTATCGACAGCTCGATAGGCTGCGAAATAATCGACCTGAATGAATGGATCCACTTTTGACCGAAAGCAGCAGCAGCAGCCACAATAGTGGGAAACACCGCATTGAATTTAAGGCTGCATTCAAGTCAGTTGCCGGAACAAAGCTGCCCTCGAAAACAAAACCCGCAGCAGTGTGGGTTGGTGGCCTCTTCGCTT
>JASCZW010012584.1:0-28069 GCA_034211315.2 Aedes japonicus
ATTCCTGGAAATAACTTCCCAGAATCTTGAACAGGTACCCAGGATCCTGGAGCCGTTGGAGCAAGTTTTGATGACGCACGGCATTGCATCCACCGTCAACTTGACTTTACGGAAGCCAAACCTTTACCCTCTGTACTTTGCCCGTGTACTTTCTTTGTCAGTCTGTTTTCGGTAGCAATACCCGAGTCTAAATTTTCCAGGCGTCCGGGAAGACGTCCTCGTCTAGGCATCTTTGCATCACTACTTAGATAGCCAGATTCGGAGTACCATCCGGTCCTGGTGCTTTATTCCCCTTGAGCGACTTACCTATCGCAATGAATTCTTCATTAATCACATCTCCAACCCCCGCCGTTGTGTTCGGCTGAGCCGACCATACCTACATGGTTATGATGCCGCTATAGTCTGGGATACTGGAACGCTGATCATGTGACAAATCAAGTTCGGCTGGGGGCCAGGGACTTAGGTCGTGACTCGTAAAGAGTTCCCCAACGATCACCTGCAGCAATTCTGGTGATTGTTCGATATGAGCTACCGTTTCCCTGGTTTTGGCCGTTACTATCCGATAGGCATGGGTATTGGCCTTCTGATACAGGGCCTCAAAGCAGGCTGGCTTGCTGGCCTTTATCTCCCTCCTTGGCGCGGACTTTGCAATGAATAGCGGCCCTATACGCTCCTTTCTTATTCCCACCGCCGTTCCCCTGGTTTTGGACGTTACTACACCCAAAAGTTGAAATTGTGGCAAAAAATGCAATTGCAGTTTTTGCAATCATATCTTGAGAAATCCGCATGATTCTGAAAAGGCAATTTTGCCCATCATGATCCACAAAGCTTTTATGGTATAAACAAAGCCATGCAAGTGTGTGCAGGCGGTTATCGCTGTGTGCTTATTGTCTCGACAGTCGCAGCAACCGTTGGTTTTGTTCAACCTCTACAACTTCTCAATATGGGTGAGACAATGACACAGAACGCCGCTACGCCATTTGCCACTGTTGCTATTCCGCTGTCAAGTGATCTATTTTTATTTTCACTCGTCATCACACTCCCATATCCCCCTCATCAAGTCACCAAGCGTTTTATAAAATAAACGAAGCCATGTTAGTGTGTGCGACCGACATTTGCTTCATTGTTGTAACGTTGAGTACCTCGACAGCCGAAGCAACTGTAGGGCTTTTATTCCATACAACCTCAACTTGTTATGGTGGCTGGATAGTTACAATGAAGAGCCGTCACGCTGACGGCCGCGGTTCGAATCTCAGTTGCGGATCGAGATCTTGTTTTTAGTGAGTTATTGAATTTTCTACTACTAACACACTGCACAACCTCACGCACACATTGAATTTTTCTAAGCGAACTGATGTGTTGCTTTTGCCCACGACCAATGTTGCATTTTTTCTCCAAGTTGCGATCCATTACGAGAAATGAAACCAAATCATGCGAAATTGCATTACAAACTGGCTTTTTTATTTTGGGTGTACCCGATAGGCTTCACTTCACTTGACCCTCTCTCGCAGGCCCTTAAATGCAAGCTGGCTTGCTGGCTAATACCGCCCCTCTACGCTCCATTCTTCAGCGTCGGACCGCGCTCTCTGCATCCCCCGTCTCGCGCGCAGGCATGTTCTTCGGAGGTCGGCGATCGACTCTATTCACCAATACACCGGCGACCTTCTATTCTTAGGTTCGACCTTCCTAAGCATGGTCACATCGCATGCTCGTGTAAAGGGTGATACGGTCAAAATTTGGTCAAGGAAAACGCGTTGTAAATCGGTGAAATCGTTTATTTAAAAATCAAATTAAATTTCTTTTTCAAGTTCAATTAGTATAAAATTCAGGAAAAATATTCAGTTAGGCTTCCCGCTTTTCCAAATCCGGATTGCCGGGCCTTACGCTTGACCCTGCCATCAGATTTTGTACAGCCACCTTGTCCACCTTCTTCGCCGCAGAAAGCCAGTTTGCCTTGAACTGCTGCTCGTCCTTAGCAGTTTTTTGGTCTTCTTTAGGTTCCGCTTGACAATAGCCCAGTATTTCTCAATTGGGCGGAGCTCTGGCGTGTTGGGAGGGTTCTTGTCGCTTGGGAACCACCTGCACGTTGTTGGCGGCGTACCACTCCATGGCCTTTTTACCGTAATGGCAAGATGCCAAATCCGGCCAAAACAGTACGGAACAACCGTGTTTCTTCCAGGAAAGGCAGCAGACGTTTATTCAAACACTCTTTCACGTAAATTTCTTGGTTGACAGTCCCGGAAGCTATGAAAATGCTGCTTTTCAAACCACAGGTACAGATGGCTTGCCAAACCAGATATTTCTTTGCGAACTTTGACAGTTTCGTGTGCTTGAAAATATCTGCTACCTTTCCCCTTCCTTTTGCCGTATAAAACTCCTGTCCCGGAAGCTGCTTGTAGTCGGCTTTGACGTAGGTTTCGTCGTCCATTACCACGCAGTCAAACTTCGTCAGCATCGTCGTGTACAGCCTCCGGGATCGCGCTTTGGCCGTCGTATTTTGTTTATCATCGCGATTTGGAGTCACTACCTTCTTGTAAGTCGATAGTCCGGCTCGTTTTTGGCTCGATGCACGGTTGTAGACGATACACCCAGCTTATTTGCGGCATCTCGGAGAATGGGTTAGGGTTTCGCTTGAAACTACCGGCAACTCTCTTTGTCGTCTCAGCGGCTTCCGGTTTTCGATTTCCCCCCGATCCAGACTCCCTGGCTGTCGACAAACGTTCCCCAAACACTTTAATTACATTTGTAACGGTTGATTTGGCAACTTTTAGCGATTTTGCCAACTTTGCGTGCGAGTAGCTCGGATTTTCGCGATGCGCGAGCAAATTTTTGATACGCTGCTCTTCTTGCTTGGACGGCATTTTGACAACTGAAGAGTGAATTCCAAAATCAAAATAGGAGCAACATTCTACACACACACACCTTCAAAATGAGGGTGTTCAGGCTTTTTAAATGCAAAATTGAAAGAAATACGTCAAGTTGATATTGACCAAATTTTGACCGTATCGCCCTTTAAGTGACATAACGAGTCGTTCACGGCAAGGTTGCTGGGTTTCGCGTAGGATTTGTTCCCTCCAAAGTGCCTCTCTAAGAGTCTCTACATCAAGATAGGATGTACTCCATCTGCAGGCGACTTGAGCGGATGCTCCTCCTTCCGCACGCTGCTTTGTATTGTAGACGATAAAATAACCAACCCTCAAGTGGTCGCTATGAGTGTAGCCATCATCCACCCTTAGCAGTCCAGAACTGCAGAATGTATCATCGATTTCTATGTTAGGTACTTTTGGTACCTACGTTGGCTCAGACCCATATTGAGCTAGCCAAGGTCTCCAGAAGAATGTGGCCCCTAGCACTAAAGCGTTAAAGTCTCCCGTTATTAGCAATGGGCTTAAGCCAGTTATCTCAGTTGTCATACGATCATCCATGTTAGAAAACAGTTCAATCGACTATCTTGGCAACGTCTAGTAGCTGCAGAAGAACACTTCATTCACTTAGGCTACCGCGAAGCCAACATTTGAGGTGGACAGAACCTTCTGAACCGAGTACTTGTCAGTCGTCCATAAGGCCGGCATATTGGACCTATCCGCAACCTGCATGGCGATATCCGTTGCCGACTCGTGAAATGTCTGACACAGCACTTGTAGAAACCGGGCACTTGACCCAGTGCAGCGGAGATTTAGCCCACCTCAGTGATATCATCCAGGTTCTTGCACTGGATCGTCATCTGTGACACGAGGGAACGTACCTCCACACCCTCACCTAAGGCCTGCTGCGCACACCGCACACCGGCTTCTAGATTCGTCAGTGTGGCGACCCCTTACCTTACCTTACCAATCAGACCAAAGCCGGTGTGGCCTCTGCTGTACACAGAAGTTGTCTCCATTGTAATCGGTCCATGGCTGTACCTCGCCAGCCTTGCTGTCTGCGGATAGTCCGCAGGTTGCCTTCTACTTGATCGATCCACCTTGCTCGTTGCGCGCCTCTTCTTCTTGCTCTCGTCGGTTCGTTTTCGTGAATCATTTTAACAGGATTGTTGTCTGTCATTCTTGCGACATGCCCAGCCCATCGTAGTTGACCGATTTTTGCGATGTGTACGATGGGAGGTTGTCGCAGCAACTGATGCAATTCGTGGTTCGTTCGCCCCCTCCACGTTCCGGTTTCCATCTGCACTCCACCGTAGATCAAACGCAGCATCTTTCGTTCAAAGCCACCAAGGGCGCGTTGACATTTTAGCTTGGTTTGCGAATGTGGGAAACAAAGAGAGCCGATAATCATAGAACAACCGACTACAGGGACCCTCTTACAGACCTGGTTATATGCATCCATCTGAGGTGTAGTATTAATGTCAGAGCAGTAATGGGGTCCCAGGAGATGAATAAAAAATGTCATTCATCCAATATCTTCCAGTCAGGTCACCTCTAATTCGACTGTTTTCAGTTATTCGTTCTGTTATGCTGTTTTCTTTTATTTTCTTGCTGTCTCAAATTTCCCAAAGTAACGCTCGCAATTTCCAAACATTTCAATCTGTCAGGTAATCTTCCGTTAGAAAGCATTTGTTCTAAGCCAATTTCAACCGTTTTGCCAGATTCCTTCAACCCCTGTATTGATGGTAGAATGGTATGCTATGCTCTGTTATTTTAGCCAGTCGAATCAGTAGAACCAATTTAGTGTTGTTGAAGAGAAACCCCCGGCCACCGCCCTTCCTCGGATATGCTAGCCCCATTATTTGCCTGAAAGATTCTCCTAGCCCGTAGGAATAGGAATAGTTTGTCAGTTTGAACTTCCACATTTGCATCATCACAGCCGAGTAGCATCAACAAACGCCTCGTTCGCATCTAACCTTAATAAACCAACATTAGTTCTGGTATCCGGACAAAAAGAACAGCGCCTATTCAAAGTCGATGCTCAAAACTTATGCAAAGCATTTCATTTCCTAGATAGGCATGATGATCCTTTACCCATCCTTCCTCAAGTGTTCACACGTACACTTTCCATGCATTCCCCATAGTCTCTTTAAACTATATAATAATAGTATATGGTTTGCGCGAGTTGCTGCCAGAAGCAAAATACACTCTCCTCTATTTTTCATTTGACCCAGATTCTGGTCGTCCCTCCTCGTTTCTCCACAAACAAAATAGACAAATCAGCGCAAAATATCCCCAAGTTGTCGTATTTATCGTTACCGACCTAAGCTGAAAGTTCACCATTGGCGTTGTCATTTTCCATATTTTACTCCTCATTTCTTCACCGTTCTTCCTCGTGTGTGCCCGTCTTTCATTGACTCTTTAAGTGGAAATCTCACTGTGCTTTGGTTTCGTTGATTTTTCTTTCTTATTTTTTTGATTTTAATTCAAACCTGCTAAGGAACTCAAATCCTTCCAATCAGCGATTCTTGTGATACTTATTTCTTTAGTAACTTTCGTAACACCATTCGATCCCCTTCGAAAAAAAAAATGAAAATAATCTACTACTTCTACTAATTACCCACCATCACCCAATCAACCATCTGACCGCAACTGACTATCTTATTTTTGGTCGTTTTATGTTCTACTATTTTGCCTTGATATGCTCTACATACTAATTTCAAGGTATTTGATGAAGTGGCGTTCTTGCTTACTTAGACCTAACCTCTCGGTAAACGCGTACTATCTGTTCCTATCCTGCCTGCCTCACTGCCTGTTAGATGCCCCCTCGTTTTTCCCCACTAAAGACAATACCACAGCATTAACTCCAGTTTACAGCAAAACATCAGTATTAGTAGACAAGCCAACAAGCAATTTGTAAACAATAAGCAACATCAATAAAACCCTATTTGCATATGCAAATTACTGCCCAGGCTGTACATTTCAGCTCAAAAAATTTCCTCCTGGTTTTTTTTTCAAGCAAATGTAGAATTGTTGGTCGCACGCTAAGGGAAGCACGCCATCGAAATGTTTTGTAGATTTTTGTAAACTGCCGATTAAAGCATAACAGTCCGAACCATAAAGTAACACTTTTCCAAACGACATGTTTCATTTCGGAAAACATCTTAAGAACAACCAAATTATTTAGTTTAGGCTCCTTACCCACGGGGGAAAAACTTTACAATGGCATTTTTCTCGGCCCGTGGTTTTTCCAGATGGGACTGATATGGTTTATGGGCAGTTTATTAGTCTTGTAGTAGCGGGCACTCTGTAGGGGTATTACACAGTTTATTATGTTCGTTTGGTTGTTATCCACATCTGCTACTAAATGTATGCCTTATACTGGTATGGTGTGCCTACACGGTGGCCAAAAAATAATCATTTGTGACTAAGACTTGGGGTGAAATGGCATCGAGTCCTTTCTCTATGTTAATTCTAGGTTAGATTAATTATCCCATCACGTGTTTGAAACTCAAAATCACAGCTTCATCGAGACGAGCTTGAGATCTGTCAGATACCAAATATGCATCTTAGGCTTCAAATTCCATTCAACATGTTCCTTTCTATCCAAACTAATCTAATCTCAAACTAACGCAGTCAATTCTTGAAAATGACGACTTCTTGAATCCATCATTTTTCTTGTTACCGACCAGGACAACTGCGTAGCATGTACTGCAGAGAGGACTCCAAAAAATAGATCGATTCCAGTAAGACTGTATGAAATCGCTCTGCTACTTCGAATCAAGGGAAGGAAGAAAGCGTGGACCTCCCGTACCAAACGCTTCCATATGGAGTTAAATAATGTGAAAATTTGTTTTTCATCGTTGGGAGCATAGACGCTAGAAAGATTAGTTGATGCTTCATTTGCCTGTGGGTGGACTTTTGACATTTGAACCAAAAGTCTAGCAATAATTTGCCAAGGTTATAGCGCCTTATCTCGCTCACTGAAATTGAGATTGAAATTTAAAATTTACAGAATAATACATTTAGTTATGTGTTGTATAGTAGTCCAATAACACAATACAATACAAAGAACCAGGCTAATCCATCCAAAACTACGATTGAAGAATCTGGTAAAAATAAGACTCCGTAGTTGCATTTCGTACCTTCTGGCAACTTTGCTTCTTTTGATGTCCAAGCTGATCGATTTAGCACCACCTATTGGGGGAGACTTGGTCCTATACCCAATGATTTCGTTATCTCTAATCCGCCCAACCAATCGCAATGTTTTGTGATATAGTGGACGGCTTATTATAATTTGAGTTAACTCAATATAGACTCCAAATATGGCAGATCGACAGGCAATCGGCGGAGACCCACCCGGTACTTCATAGAAAAATGCCTAGAGGTGGTCCGGAAGATTTGGCGAGCTACCTCCCCCAAGGACAGGCTCTATTTCCCTTCTGAAGAAAAACAAAAAAAAAACGGGATCTTGACTTCAATTCCTTCAGAAAAAAATTCCTTCAGAAAAAAGGCAACAAATGTCACTTCAACCTGGAACGGACTATTCGAAGCAAATATCACTTTCTTGTTATACCACTTCAACCCAGAATCGACAATTCATCCAAAGTCGAGTTGGATTGAATGTACATGCAATAGTTCTAAATGTAATCTATATAATAAAAATGAGTTGGGGTTTCCTTTGTCACGATTTAACTCGCGTGCGGAAGAACCGATCGGCGTGAAATTTTGTATGCAGAGTTTTTTGGGACCGGAAAACAATCTTATGATGGTTTGAGACCCCTCCCTTCACTGAAAAGGGGGGCTCCCATACAAATGAAACACAAATTTCTACACAACTCGAGAACTAATCAAGCAAAAGAAACCAAATTTAGCAGGTGTGAGTTTTTGAAGGCAAGAAAGGTTTTTATGGTAGCTTGAGAACCCTCCCCATCATAAAAGGGGGGGCTCCCATACAAATAAAACACAATATTCTGCCTAACTCGGGAACTAATCAAGCAAACGGAACAAAATTTAGCATGTGGTGGTTTTTTAAGACAAGAAATGTTTCTATGTTGGTTTGAGACCCCTTCCCATCCTAAGGGGGGGAGGGGGGTCTGAAACAAATGAAATACACTATTCTACATGACTCGAGAACTAATCAAGCAAATGGAACCAAATTTAGTATGTGGTGGTTTTTGAAGACAACAAAATATTCTATGTTGATTTGAGACCCCTCCCCTTTCTGAAAGGGGGGGAACCTATTCAAATGAAACGCAAATCCTTGCATAACTCGAGAACTAATAAGAGAAATGGAACCAAATTTCGCATGTGGAAGTTTTTGAAGGAGGGAAATGTTTCTATAGTGATTTGAGACTCTTCCGTCATATGAGGAGGAAGATGGGAAGGGGTGCTCTCAAACAAATGGAACCCAAATTTCTGCATAAATCGAGAAATAATCAAGCAAATGGAACCAAATTTGGAATGGACGAGTTTTTAAAAGCATGAAATGTTTTTATGGTGGTTCAAAGCCCTTCCTCCCTCTAAAAAGGGGGGCTCTCATACAAATGAAACAAATTTCAACCAAACATGAGAACTATACCTACTGCTTTGCAAATTTGTATTCAGTGGTTTTTGGGTCCGGGAAAGCATCTTATGATAGTTCGAGAGCCCCCCCGCCTCTAGAAAGGGGGGGATCTCATGCAAATGAAAAACAAATTCCTGCATAACTCGAGAACTAATCAAGCAAATGGAACCAAAATTGGTATGGGTGAGTTTTTGAAGGCAAGAAATGTTTTTGTGGTAATTTAAGACAAGCAAATGGAATCAAAAATGGTATGCGGTTTTTTTGAATGCAAGAAATGTTTCTATGGTGAATTCAAACACAAATTTCAACCAATCCTGAGAATTATCCAGGTAACTAAGCCACAAACTGTGTATTGTCTGGGTAAGAAGAATGTTCTGATAGAATTTTGAACTCCTTATTACTCAAAAAAAAAACTCATTAAAAAAAAGCGTCAGTTCTATGTAATGTACATTCATTTGGTTGCAGGCGTAGCAACGCTCGCACCGGGATCAGCTAGTTAATACAATAATGTAATCTTTCAGATTTGTTCTGAAAGCTTTTAAAGGAATTCCGAAGTGATTCCAGGTTAGTTCTGGGATGCTACCAGAGTAATTTTTAGATGCATCCTGAATTGTTCTAGGATGCTTTCTTCTTAGTTCTGAGATGCTACCACCCAGGTAATCAATAAGCAGTTCCAAAGCGTCTTTACGGCAGCCTATCAAGCATTTAAGTCGCCTTAAATGTAACATAAATGCAACTTTTGGCCCAACATACGCCTGCTTTACTGCAATGCTATGATAATGCTTCATTAATGCTATTTTGCATTCGAAATGCTATAGGCTACAGGCATTTAAATAGCATTTGAAATGCAGCTTAACAACAGATAGCATTCAAGATGTTGATTTAATGCTAATATAATGCTTATAGCATCTGCAATGCAGATTTAGGGTTGATTTACTGCATATGCTAATTCTTATTGGTTACCTGGGCAGAGTACTTTAGCGATACTAAAAATTTTCTCGAACACTTCCTGATTAATTCTGCAATACTACTGATTTTGTTCCGAAATACATCCAGAGTTGCCCTGGGGTGCATTAAAAAATTGTGCTTGAGTGGTTCAAAAGCAGTTCTGGGATGCCTCCAGAATAAATCTTTGATGCCGTCCGATTAGTTCTGTGCTGCATTCAACATTGTTCTGGAATAGTCCAACAGCTGTTCTTGGGTGCATCCAGATGGCTTTTGAAATGCATCTATAATTGTTTTGTTATGCTTCCAAAGCAGTTTTGAGTTGCTTCTAGAATTATTCTGGGATGTTTCCATAGTAGTTTTGTGATGCATTCAGAATAGTTCAAGAATGCCTGCACCAGTTCCAGAATGCTTCCAGAATAGATCAAGAATGTATCCAGAAATGTAATGGAATTCTCCCAACATAGATTTGGAATGCGTTCAGAATAGTTCTCAGAGCAGCTCTGGAATACTTTCAAAGTCGTTTTTGGTTGCTTTAAAAACTGTTCTGGAAAGCGAAGCAGGAGTTATTCTGGATCAAGTTCTGAGAAGTTTCCTTAGTTGTTCTAGAACGTTTCAATTGTAGTCAGGAATGCTTCCAGATTAGTTCCGAAATTGATGTGGAAAGCTTACAGAGAAGTTCTGGAGTATGTTAAGAATCGTTTTGAGATGCTTTAGAGTAGTTGTGGGACGCATGTGAATGCATCCAGAATAGTTTCCAGCATTGTTCTGGAATTCTCCCAACGTTGATTTCAAAAGCGTTCAGAATAATTCTCGGATGCTCTCAGAGCAGCTCTGGAATACTTTCAAAGTCGTTTTTGGTTGTTTTAAAAACTGTTCACGACAGCGAGCAGAACTATTCCGGGCTCAGAGTAGTTTTGAGAAGCTTACTTAGTTGTTCTAGAATGTTTCCACTGCAGTCAGGAATGCTTCCATATTAGTTCCAAAATTGATGTGGAAAGCTTCCAGAGTAGTTCTGGAGTATGTTAAAATCGTTTTGAGATGCTTTAGAATAGTTTTGGGACGCATGTGAATGCATCCAGTATACACCCAAAAGTTGAAATTGGAGCAAAACATGCAATTGCAGTTTTTGCAATCATATCTTGAGAAATCCGCATGATTTTGAAAAGGCAATTTTGCCCATCATGATCCACAATGCTTTTTATGGTATAAACAAAGCCATGCAAGAGTGTGCAAGCGGTTATCGCTGTATGCTTAGTGTCTCGACAGTCGCAGCAACCGTTGGGTTTTTGTTCAACCGTCTACAACTCCCAATATGGGTGAGACAATCACACAGAACGCCACTACGCCATTTGCCACTGTTGCTATTCCGCTGTCAAGTGTTCTATTTTTATTTTCACTCGTCTTCACACTCCCATCTCCCCCTCATCAAGTCACCAAGCGTTTTATGAAATAAACGAAGCCATGTAAGTGTGTGCGACCAACATTTGCTTCATTGTTGTAACGTTGAGTACCTCGACAGCCGAAACAACTGTAGGGCTTTTATTCTGATTACCTCAACTTGTTATGGTGGCTGGATAGTTACAATGAAAAGACGTCACGCTGAAGGCCTCGCTTCGAATCTCAGTTGCGGATCTAGATCTTTTTATTTTGTGAGCCATTGAATTTACTACTACTAATCAACTGCACAATCTCACGCATACATTGAATTTTTCTAAGCGAACCGATGTGTTGCTTTTTTGCCCACGACCAATGTTGCATTTTTTTTCCAAGTTACGATCCATTATGAGAAATGAAACCAAATCATGCGAAATTGCATTACAATCTTGCTTTTTTATTTTGGGTGTAGTTTCCAGAATAACTCTGGAACTCTCCCAACATAGATTTGGAATGCGTTCAGAATAATTCTCTGAAGCTCTCAAAGTAGCTCTAGAATGCTTTCAAAGTCGTTTTTGTTGCTTTAAAAACTGGTCGGGAAAGCGAGCAGAATTATTCCGGGCCCAGAGTAGTTTTAAAAAGCTTCCTTAGTTGTTATAGAATGTTTCCATTGTAGTCAGGAATGCTTCCAGATTAGTTCCGAAATTGATGTTGAAAGCTTCCAGAGTATGGAATATGTTCAGAATCGTTTTAAGTACTTCAGAATAGTTGTGGAATGCTGCCACAGTAATTCTGTAATACTTTCAAAGTAGTTTTGGATTATTTTTAGAGTTGCTTTGGAAGACGTCCAAAATTATTCCGAATCGCTCTGAGAAGTTTCTTGAATAATCTAGAATAATTTTCCCAGTATTCTGGAATGCTTCCAGATGAGGTCTAAAATGCGTTCAGAGCAATTTTGAAAAGATTCCAGAATAATAAATGTGATGTCTTCAGAAGTTCTGGCATGCATTCCGAATTATTCTAGTGTTGCCTCTAGAATTGATATGATAAGCTTCCAGAGTAATTCTTAGGTGCTACCTGAATACTTTTGAGACGCTTCCAGGTTCTGAAATGCTTCCAGGATTGTTGTGGGAAGGTGCCACAGTAGTTGTGGAATCTGGGATGCATTAGTTAACAGATTATTATCAGAACAGATCTGAAATGCTTCAGAATAGTTCAAGGATGCTTGCAAAGTAGTTCTGAAATGCTTCCAGAATTGTTGTGGCAAGCTTCCACACTAGTTGTGGAATGCTTTCAGAATAGTTCCGGGATGCGCTAGAGTAGTTTTGATGTTTTCCGAGCAGTTCTGGAATGCTCTCAGAATAGTTCTAAGAAGTTTCCAGTGTAGTTTCAGATTGTTTACACATAAGTCTGAAATTCAAAATGCTCTCTGAGTAACTTTGGGATGCATCTAGATTTGTTCTGGTATGCTTCCAGAATTAATCTGAGGTGTATCTAGAATTGTATGAGATGCTTCAAAAATAGTTCTGAGATGCTTGCAAAGTATGTCCTTGGCGATCAGCTGCTGCACTGTTTTGGCCAGGAAACTATTGTAGTAGAATGTCTGTCGCACCTGGGGGACGTGAAGAGGTTTAGCTTACTTCGGTAAAACGTTTGTCTTGAGCCAGTCCTACATTGATATATTGGCATAATGAACCGAGGTCAGGTCCGCCGCACCACATCCTCCTGCGCATAATACTTCTTGATGAAGGCGGCAACTTCCGGTTAGCACTTCGTATATTTCCTCGCTCACCAGTCCCGAAGGGAAGAGCAGTGGCTTGCACATTTCCTTCTAGCTGATCTTCAGCCATAGAATGGCTTCCTGCCAGTCGTTGTCGTCCAGCGTCAAGTAGGTCACGTCACCCATTATGACCACAACGTCGCGCTTCGCCGATTTTCGCTTTTGCATAATAATGTCAATCTTGCCCACGTCTTCATCGGTTGGCCGGTTCCACCTTTCCAACCTCTCGGGCCAAGGCGCGGTGCAATAAAGTCACCTTTTTTCGGCCTTCCTCTTCAGCTTCTGTTGAACTTTACGGTTGCGGTGCGCTATCGGGCGACCGGAATCAGTTCAACATTCGACGGTCTCTCCTTTCTCCAGAAGGGAGAGGATGTTGTTGATGCCGGATCGGCTATATCCGACGGACACAAAGTGTCTCAGGTTGACCAACTTCATCGGTCCGGGGTGAAGCTGGCAGTACAAACAAATCATCAAGCGTTGTTGCTCGACTGTTTTGGTCATTGCTCTGGAAGCTACCCAAAACTACTCTGGAAACATCAGATACCAACTCTGTAGGCTTACAAGAACATATCTGGCAGCAATCTAGTATCAACCCAAAACTAATCTGGATGAACGATCTCTAAACTACGCTGGAAGTATGCAAAAATAATCTGGATGTATTTCAAGAATCATTTTGGAAGCTTCTCAGATCAAGTAGTCTGGAAGCATTCCAGAATCTGTCTGAAAGCATCCATTTATTTGTTCTGCATGTTTCGGATTTTTTCAGAGTAGTTATGGCATGTTGCCAGAATAGTTCTGGGGTGCATCCAGAATTGTTCTTGGAACTCTCCCTGAATTGCGCTGGAACTCTCCCTGAATTATTCTAGTTTGTTTCAGCTCTGGAATACATCTAAAATTGTACTGTGATGCGTCCAAAGTGGTTCTTATATGCTTTAAGACTAGTTTCGGGGTTCTTTATTTCTAGGAAGCTTTCAAAATATTTCCGGAATGCTTTCAGGATTTCCAAAGTACATAGTTTTAAGATGCTGCCAGAGAAGTTCTGATGCGTTATGGAATGTTTCGGGAGCAATAATTTTTTTCACAGAATAAAATCCCTGATAAGTTCCGATGGCTTTCCTTAAGGTTCCGATTAGATAGGAAATGACGATTTGTTTCTCAGGAATTGCTTGCTACTAAACGTTTGATGGAACTAAGACTTAGCAGCCTCTTGACAATAACAGGTTATGGTCAGCGTTGCCAGTTACAGTAGCTGTAACCGCATCATACCGGTGGTTGACGTAGATCGTCATCAGCAAACGGGTCAGGGGTGGAAAACTTACATTTTCTCCAGAATAGTCGCCTGTTAAGGTTAAGGTCCGTACACAAGCAATCGTGTCTATGTACAGTTCAAGCAAAGGCGAATAATCGAAAACAAAAAGAAAAAAAAACTCGCATTTGTTTTGCCGACATTTTTAAACACTTTTAAAATTGCATGTGACTGTATTTGATAGCTTGATTACAATCGTACTTATTTTTGCACGCCTTATTTTAATTTATGGTTAGGCGTGGTTTGTATTCATTCTAATAATTGGATTCCATACAATAAACATCATATGTATGCAATTATGAGCCAGCAATCAATGAAATTCTCAGCGACATACATCTATGCCTCATCTGTTTAAAAACTATCGGATGGTGCCAGCAGAAATGTTTCATCGCCTCTCCAAAACATTATTTTGGCAATGTTAACAGTCATGACATTTTTTCCCATCCCAGTTGGTATATGGATGTGTTCAGCTTGGTCGTAATGAAAAACGTAAAATGTCATGGAAAAAAATTCAGCTGAATATTCAGCTAAGCTTCCTTTTTACCGAATGCAAATTGCCGTTTAACACCTGCCATAAAATTTTGTACAGTCTCCTTGTTCACTTTATTCGCCGCAGAACGCCAGTTTGCTTGTTTCTAACTCACAACACCTTATTGAGTCTTCTTAAGGTTCCGCTTGACGATGGCCCAATATTGTTCGATTGGGCGGTGCTCTCGCGTATTGGGAAGCTTCTAGTCCTTGGGCACCACTTGAACGTTGTTGCCCGCATACCAGTTCATGGCCTTTTTTCCGTAATGGCAAGATGCCAAATCCGGCCAAAATAGAACGGAACAATTGTGTCGCTTCAGGAAAGGCTGTAGACGTTTTTGTAGGCACTCGCTCAGATAAATTTCCTGGTTGGCGGTGCCGGTCGCAATGTAAACGTTGCTCCTCAAGTCACAGGTACGGATGGCCTGCCACATCAGATATTTCTTCGCGAACTTTGACAGTTTAATGTGCTTGAAAATATCTGCCACCTATCTATCCAGGAAACTGTTTAAAGCCTGCCTTAACGTAAGCTTCATCGTCCTGTACCACGCAATCAAACTTCGTTAGGCTCTATCCACGGTTGAAGGCGCCGCTCCCAGATTCTTTGCGACATTTCGGACGGAGAGGTTAGGGTTCCGCTCGAAACAGCGGGCAACTCTTTTTGTCGTCCTGGCTGTCGACAAACGTTAACCGAACACTTTTAATACGTTGGTAGCAGTTGATTTAGCCACATTCAACAATTTCGACAACTTGGCGTAAAAGCAGTTTCGCTACTTTAGTTTCGCCATGCACGTGTAAAATTTTGATGCGTTGCTTCTACTTCTTCGACGACATTTTGATAACTGAAGTGCTAATCTCAAAATCAAAATAAAGGCATGATGCTACACGCACACATCTTCAAAATGAGGGGCGTGCAAAATTTGTTAATGCACGATGAAAGGAAATGCGTCAAGTTTAAGTCGACCAAATTTTGATCGAAACACCCTTTATTAGGATGATACACCCCAAAATGATCTTTTCTCTCTTTGAGTAAACTTTTAACTTTAAACCCTTTACCAACTGTTAAAATATATTTTCGCGCCCGAGGTGGATAATTTATGTGAAATTTACTGTGAGAAAATTTCATCCAATTATCTTTAAAAAAAAGGAAATTATGCTTTTCCTCGAAATAAAAATTACCGATGAAAAAGACCTCTAAGCATTCAGACGCTCACGAGGAAAGTTATTAAGTAGCTATCGATAGAAGGTCTTACGAATATCTCAGTATTCATTTTTCTAGCAACACTGCCTTGTGATTGCAAAGCCGTATTAAGGAAGAAAACATGACTGCGATTTAACCGTTACTTTAAGTCGTTTTGGATCGGCTAATCAGCTTGTATAGAAGAAATTTAGCTCAAAAGTAAACCATTGGTAAAATTGCTCTTAGAGTGCGTAATCCCTCCAAATGTTGACGATTTCATCACATCACACTGCTCCTCTAGATTTTTGGGTCTCGCGAAAAAAAAAGCAAAATATCGCATATCTATCTTGCTTCCTACCTGAATATTGCTTGTTGACGAATCACAAGTTTGATCAGTTGAGTAACTTATTCTGCAAAATCCTCGCTGCTTCCAAGCGCCATCTATTGTTCTTCTGTGTATTTAGATACAGCTAATCTCCGTTGTAAAGAAGTAGAAACCACGGGCGGTCAGCGATGCTCATGTTGAAAAATAAAGTTTTGATATATTTTCCATAAAATAAAGCTCGTGGTGCTGTTCAGCTTTGAATACTGAAACCAATTCATTTTTTTCCTGGTCTAAGTTTTGACGAGGAACCACGAGACTAAACAGCACCAACGATATGACGCAATTTCATTCCTATTCCGAGCATAAACTGCAACCATAAAAGAAAGTTCAAGAACAACTTTTGCCCTTCTTCACTCCCGTTCATTTACGGTAGAACTCATTCATCACGTAATCTCAATCACAACTGGTAACTGTAATCAATTAGTTCAATAAACACTGTCGAAAGTATTCGACCATGATGAAGTGGTTGACTGTTGGGATGTAACAAGTGCCATTCATTCCATTTTGCTCACAGACGTCATAACAAATAGGTGACTTGCATGGAATTTGCCCAGGGTGGTTTGACGTCTTTTGCGTGGAATGGCATGACTGTTTCCGGCATTTTGCCGGCTCGGGTCTGGTCTGAATTGAGATTTATTTGCTCACGCATATAATGAGGTGCTTTTCCAACTCGACGAGCTCGTCATCCGGCGCTGTTCGTTGAGAAGGTGTTTTGATGGGTGCCTATTTAGGCATTCCAAATCCCTTGATTGCCCTAAGCCTTGGTGGTATATTTTCGGTCATTCAGGGTAACCAATTTGTTTGATATCCGATCCATTACGTCTGGCACTCGTCCAGACGGATGAAGCTGGCAATGGGTCGGTCTAAGGTTATTTTTTTCCGAGAAACAATCCATCATAATGTCTCCTTAATTTTGGCCAGCAAGTGCCATGATGGATGATTGGATTTGGAAGTATGTTTTAATTACTGAGAGATCCGGATGGGATACAGAAATCGTAGATTAATGAAGCTTGTAATGGAGATTGCGATTCCTAATTAAGTCCTTTTGTTATCCACTTGTTATCCATTCAATACACAGTGGAAAAATATTTCCAAAACAGAATTTATGAACCATCCTAAAGGTGTGGGTAATGATTCAAACAAGTGGCGATGTAATCAAAAATATAATTGGGATCATGCACCAAAGCAAATCATGTGAAATTCACTCGTTTGTAATCCTTTCTACAACATTCCACAGCTCATTGTGTAAATAAACAGAATATGCAACTATGATTATTGTACAGCTGTACGAGTAACAACTTGTAGCTCTAGTTTCAATTAGTTACCTCAGAACGAGCTTTTATTTAAATGTATATAAGTAAACATTTCATGCCGCCCCATCACACCTACTCATTAATAAACATCTATGCAACCCGGTTGAAGCATGTTCACCAAAGGACCATTTGCCGTGTCAAGTAGTCTTTAACCTTTCATTTTCGTTCGGATTATTTTTGACTTGCTTGGTTTTTGCTTAATCAGCTTTTATGTATTTATTTTTCTTTTACGTAAAGCATCCTTTAATACCCCATTATTCAGAAAAAGCCCGTTGATTTTTTATTTCCACTTAAGATTTTCCAATAGCCTATTTTTGCCAATAGTATTGATCAATCACAATCCTATGAAATATTCCTACGATGGTACGACTTTTCCCACCTAGTTTTTGTTGTTTTGTTCCTTTTTTTTTATTTCCCATTGAATTCGGTTTATTGTTGGGATTATCTTTCTCATTTTCCGCCGAACCACCCAAATCTATCTCCTAGAAACAATTAGCTTTTATGTAAACAGTATAAAAAAAACCACACGCCTTCTCACCGCCACCTGTTTTTTGCGGGCTGCCGAGTAGAGTTTTCCTGATTCCCTGTAAAATGAAACCCACTTTGCACTGCCAACTTCTTCACGTGCAAACACAGCCACCGCACTGTAAAAATTGTATTCCGAAATAGAAACTCTTTCGAAGAAATTCGATACCAAACCCCACAAGCAGCAGAACGCACACTGTATTTTTTCCTGGTTATCATAAGAAAATTAAAACACCAAACCACTCTTGCCTACACACACCAAAAAAAAACACCCTTGCCTTCCACGAATTACTCTCTTCTACTCACCTGAAACACCATCACAAAACCCAATCTCACCGTGTAGATAATGGCGCTAATTACCGTATTATAACCCACCACTGTTTTCTCATATATCCAGTACTTTGGTAGCGATATTGAACTTTGCAACCGCTGCGAGGCAATCGCGGCCCCTGCCTTGGGTAAAAATCGAACTAATCAAATTGTTTTCTTCTCTTCCCCGTTTACTTTCCCGATTTTTTTCCTTCCCCCCTTTTTCCTGGATTCGTCCTGATAATAACTCTTCATTTCATGTGCAACCCCTTCCCACCACAAACTTCCAAACCATCCAAAAATAAATACACGTGCGCACACACAAAACAAAATTGTTAAAAATCAAACCCAACAACAGGTCGTAAGTTCAACCAACGGAGAATTGAATGCCGATGATCCAACAGCCGGACATTCGAACACGCCCATCACGCAGCAGCCGGAAGTGGAACTGGTCGACGAAACAAAGTGAGTATACTATTTTTTAGCTAGCGTTTTATCAGACCAAATGATCGTTTTAGATTCTGTCGTCTGTGTTAGAGAAGGTGGCCAATGTTTTCCAGCAAACATTGTGTACATTACTACGATAGGGTACGGAACAGGTTTTTAGCAGTTTATGCATTATCTGGGATATTTGATGATGCGGTATGTAATCTATAACTAGAACAGCCAATATTTAGACGTTAATCCATTTGCTTACTTCTTATCTACCGGAACATACCTTTAGAAACGAGCATTGGACCCAGAAAATTTCATAGCCCTAAAATAAAGTTCCAAATTGCAGGGACTTATTAAAATCATGCGGATTGCTTTCTGATCATGAAACTGTTTTCTTCAGCTCCACAATCCGTACCTAAACTAACAATATTCAGGGTGGCCACAGACTCGGGAAAATCGGGAAATGCGGGAAAAATGCGTGAATCCAAAATCATCGGGAAATAAGCGGGAAAAAGGCGGGAATTTCAAAAGTCATCGGGAATTTTTGTCATATGGAAAGAACTGTACTCACACCTTTTTCAAATGATTTGAGTAGCGTTTTCGTCATTTACTCGGTCCACCGATCTCATTGTTCAGCCTGTTCAAAACATACCGCTTAGAGTATCTTCAGCGGTGGTCTATTTTAACATCATTGTATGTGATTTGCACCAGCAAACTTAAAAAGAATCAGCTAAAACAGACCAACTTTGCGTTCCTCGCACCGGTGTAGTATTTCTTGTTGTTAAACTCACCAACACCTATCATCTTGTAAATCATACAATATCCAGAGATCAGAGGATTTTTCGCAAACTTTTTACCATGGATTGGTTTGAGTGGTGGTGAGTGTGTGAATGCATGCATCATTTCATTTAAGTGCTGATAGTGATAGATAGCGCCACGCCAACCTATGACAAGAAGCATTTTTTGCGACGTTTCAACATGCCAAGGGATATGATCCTAGACGTTATGCGACAACTAGAGTCAACTGATGACTTTTTCCAGCTGTTGCGATGCAGCTGGATATATTGGCCTTAGTATTACATGGGTGCACTGCAGCCTAACGGATGTTGGCGTATGTCCTCAGCTATTTCTCTGAACGAAAACTTGGGGGGTTGGTGACCCTGAGGAATTTTTTGCAAATCTGTCCTTAAGACTTACGGCCCGCAGTATTTACGCCCCCAATATCGGAAAAGGTTAAGAAACTGATGGACAAAAATGTTCTCCCGAAAGTTCGAAAAAAATCTTGTAAATTCAGTGCACTTAGAAACTCAGGGAACTTATCAGAAGCTCGGTATACTTTTAAGATTTGACTTAGACTTTCCCGAGGTTTGGCTATTCTCCCTGATGTCAAAGGAACATACCATAAAATCTGGGAACTCTAGAAAATCGTGGAGCTTTCCAGAAAATAAGGGTTCTTCCTAGAAATTCAGACAACTTTCCTGAAATTCAAATTGTTTCCTAGAAATTCAGGGAATTGTCCACAAATTCAAGGAGCTTACCACGAGTTCAGGGAAGTTTCCAATAGTAAAGGGTACTTCACAGAAGCTCCAGTAACTATCCAGAAATTCAGGGGGCTTCCAAAAGTTTAGAAAACATCAGGTTATTTTGGGTATTTTTCAGAAGTTCATAGAACTACTCAAAATGTTCTGGGAACATCCCAAAAAAATCAAGGAACTTTCCAGAAAATTTGAGAACTTCGAACAGAGAACAGTCAAGAAATTCATGAAGCTCTTCAACAGTTTGTGGATCTTCCTAGAGGTTTAGTAACTTCTTAGATGTTCAGCGAACATGTAAGAGTTCAAGAAACTTTCTTGAAGTTCAGGGTTTCTCATGAATTCAAAAAACTTCTCAAAACTTCAGGAAATGCTCACAAATATCAAAGATCAGAAAACTTTCCAAAAGGTCAGCAAACATCTCAGAGGTTCAAAGAACGTCCCAGAAATTTAGAAAATTTCCCAGAAATTCAGGAAACTTTCCAGAAGCTAGAAAAAAATCCCGAATGCTCAGGGGATTCAGCAATTCAGAAAATTTCTCAGTAGTCCTGCGATCTTCCAGAAGTTTCAGAAAACTTCCCCCAAGATCGAGGAATTTTCCAGAATTTCAGAAAACGTACCATATAAACAGGAAACTGGATTTTTCTAGCATTCGAAAAGTTAAGGAAACCATCAAAGGTTTTTTTCCATAAGTTTGGGGAGCTTCCTAGAACTTCAGAGATCTTTCCAAGTGATCGAGAAACTTTCCAATCGTTCCGAAAACATCCCAAAAGTTGAGGGTATTTAAGTTTTAAGAAGAACTTTAACTTCTTACTACTCGATAATTTTTCGAGCCCAACCAAAACTGGAATAATGAAACCAATTACTTTTTAATCAATTTCATAGAATTTCCACCTATTCACAATCTTGGAGATCATAAAAAGTTCTTATACGATTTACCATCTCGGTAATGCTAACTATTCCACAGAAATTCCACGGCTTCCAAGATTTTTTTTTCAATTTTTCGTAATATTTGTGATATTCTGCTTTTTATCACAGAAAATGTACCTCCTGGAAGTTAAAACAACTTCTGGGAAGCGAAATCTGATTTTCTAAGTTCCCGTCATTTCCAGACAGTTGTTCCTATACCATGGATGATCAGGAAACTTTTTGGAAGTTCATCCAAGTTTCCAGAAACGTTAATAATTTTACGGCAATTCAATGAACTTCTCTAAAATTCCACCATTTCTCTTCTCGAAAGACAGCGAGCAAACTTCATGATTAACTGGAAACTTCCAATTATTTTATTCAACTGCGGAGAAGTTTAATCAACTTCTGGCATGTTCATTATACATAGATATTTCCACCCAATCTTCATAGATATTTCGAAGTTTATTAAATTAAATTTTAAAAGAGTGCGTTCAGTAAGAAACTTAGAAGCTTGTATAAGTTCTGAACTGATGCAAAATAGATCCGGTATAAAACAAAATTTACAAACACCAGCGATGTTTTTGCGTTTGGTCTAAGCAAATAAATCTAAACCACGATTTGAACCACCGTTGAAAATGCCCTTAGAAGAGCTGGCTACACGGCTGTAACAAGTGAGGCCAGAAATGAACTTATCTTTCATGTGGTGGCGAATGTGTTTGAAGTTTGGCGAATTGCGTTTGTAAGGGTGTTAACACAAGGTGAAAGAAGAATTTGGGCAGCTGTGCTCAATGCCGTCTGACGTTGTTTGCCGGATTCCAGAGAAAAGAAAATGGTGTGGACAAATCTTGGCTAGAATCAAGAAGGAGCTACCAAATTTGACAACATTTGTTGAAAATTGGCTCATCCTGTCGCACTAAAAGGCGTATTTTAAATATATGGAAAGTGTCTGGTGGTAAATCAAACTGGAAAAAGTTTGGGAGCTCAGAGATTTAGCTACGAGTAATTTATATTAACTCATCTTAACAGGGAAAATAAGGCAAAAATGCGGGAATTTTTATATTAAGATTGTGTGGCCACCCTGAATATTGTATGAGTGCGATTCCGTGATTCCGTAATTTCCTCAACCCGCTCCTTCGTTTAACCCAACCGCTCTCAAAAACAATCAACCAAAACATGTAGATTGCTATGATCACAAACTCGTCTACTAGCAGATTATGAGACAGACGTACACGGCCAAAGTTTTAATTTGTCACTGATCATTTACTCTTACGGAAATGTTAAACAAAGGTGCGCTATAGCCATGGTTAACAAAGACGAGAGGAAACATGAGTTCTCTCAAAAGCAACAGTGATGCCATAGCTGCCACTCAAGTGAAGCATTATAAATCATTGAGGACTGTTGGACAGCCCCGAAACATATTTTTTTCATTGCAGATGATAATTCCAGATGATGGACAATATAATCATAAAGTTTAGTCCAGTTAGAATCTGGAATCACTTATTGTGTTGCTGCGGCACGGAAAGTGACAGCCGCATGAAATATTTTACAGCAGTTTGTTTACCGTTCGAGGAATTCGTTTGCGAGCAGGATATCGCTGTTATCAAGCCAGCAAGCAACCAAACAGAACGTTGAAACAAAGTTTCGTCACCAAAACTCGAGCTCGGAAATTGTACCAGCAGATTTTGACCAAGTACCAAGGATGCTTGCTCATTGACGATGAAACCTACGTCAAAATGGATATCGGACAGCTTCCTGGCCAAAAATTCTACATGGCGACGGCACGAGGAGATCGAGAGATTTTGGGCAATAATGAAGCGGAAGCTTAAGAAAAGTGGAAAAGACCAAAATGTGGAACAAATGTGCCAGGAAGTTGACTCCGGAGGTGTGAAGCGTTTGATGGGAGGAATAAAGAAGAAAATTCAAATTTTCATTAGAAACGAAAAGAAATGATTTGTATTGATATTTCTTCCTTAAAGTACCTTTGTTTTGATGAATTAAACTTATTTATACGTCAATCCGTTACCGAGGTACAGATGATTTTATTATTCCGGATTCTAAATGGACATAGCTTTAAACAAGCTCCCTGAACTGTCAAAAAAGTGATGTTAATACATTCCGTGCAATGATCTGTGCTGCATATCTTATGGTTATATCGCCATTACTCGTACTTTGAAAACGCATAAAAACATATAATGGAAAGGCTTCGCCTAATTTTTATCCAATGTGTAGTAATGTTATTAAAAAATATTCCATAGCCGGGCCTCGATATTTTCTCCCGTCATGGGCTGCAACAGTGCTTCACTTAACAATTAAAGTCTCGCATCCGGAAATCAAGCACATTTTTCCTTTAATTATGTGAGCGAATCTAAACTGCGGCATAATTCACCTTCCCGTGTTTGGCTACCTTATCTGTAGAGTGTAGCATGAATTTTCATTTCCCCCGAGGGGAATATACCTATAACCATTCGACAGTGGCGTACTTCAAGAGAGTTATCTTGAATCTTGTTCGAGCATCAACCACAAAAAAAAAGGCGAAAACCTTCGTGCGTGGGAAGATGCAAAAGAGAAACGATGGAAGCCTAATTATGGCACGGAAGATAGCAACAATTTCAAGGACAAAGTCGTTAGGATTTTTTCTACCGTTACTTGATTGGCTGTGAACGTGACAACGGTGACTAGGACTAATGTGCTTCTAGGATAGATGGGACAATTTTTTTTGTCAAATTTAATGTGATATAGCACCTTTTCTTTTGATTGATTCCAACACACTAGCTATATAAGAATTACGTAAGAAGTTTGTAAAGGCTGTGATATAGTATTTAATTCGAATAAACATACTATCCTCCGTGTCCCTGCGCGTGAAACCCAGTGTTTGGAAGCGAATTTTTTGCTAATTGTGTGTCGCTTTTCCGCGTGTTATGCCGAACCAGTTAAGAATATGGGGAGACTGCTGGTTGAATCAGAATCAAAAAGTCCTCAGAAATGTTCTTCGTTACGGCGGTTTATAAGCTTTGCACACTACAATTCAGTAGCTTATTTATGATTTATCTGCATTCTTTCCTATGAAATTGGTCCCAATTGAATTGGTCCGACAATTGTCCGCTATCTTCAGCGCCAACCTTTGTATGACAACGTTTATCTTTTCCATACCGGGTGTCATTTCAAAATTTGGAAAAATGAGAGCGTTACGCAAAAGTGAAAAGCTAATAACTCTTGTTTTACTGAACAGAATAACTTCATTTATACACCATTTGATCAGAAAAACTTGCAAATGTTTTGAAAAGACATTTAGATTGACATACTTTTCTCCCATACAAATCTGCTTATAAACAAGTTTAAAATATGGTTTTCCCTTTTCGGGTCCTCAAAAGCAGATAACAAATGGTTCCAATTGTCTTCTTCTTTTTATTTCATGTCCTTTCATTCCACGTCAATACAGCAATAGCCACACCCCTCAGCTGCAAAATTATTCTACTTTGTAGCCGGTGTCTGGTTTTAGAACTGAAGCTTGTCCCCTCTTGTAATATTTGTTTCATACTGCATTCTCGTGCCTCTCTTTTCTGTAGGCAATGCTACCAACACCAGTATAAAGCACACGATTTGAACCGAAATGATTACATTGGGATATTCAAATTCGATTGAGCTGCACGTATGGTCGTGTTTTTCGTTACGAAGGTTTTTTCTAGATTTTTCTTTATATCATTTGTTTTCTTGCGATTGCGCGTCTGGCTCGTCAATTATCGCCTGCGCTTGCTCTTCTACAAACCAGAAGGAAGCGCAGCAAAGCTTTTCACGTGTTATCGCTTGGCCTTTTGTTGTGGTAATGGGTCATGAAAATCGGTGCCGGGCACCTCCCTGCGCTGAACGATCTTTTATAAACTACTATTTGGATTAAGCACAGAACATTATGGTGTCCTTCTGGTCAAATAAACTGAAAATATAAATTGATTTCTTAGGCGAATCATAACCATCTTCCTTTTCAAGACGACCAATTTAATTTTGCAATAAAAGAGTTAATGTTTATGTGAAATGTTCGTGATTTATCCTGAAAAACCTTTGCATATTATCAAAAATAGTACATTTTGGATTGTTTGAGTCGGGAGTGGTAAATTCGACAGAGATTTTTCATTAAACCCGTACTGATTTTTTTTTTCATTAAACTGAACCGACAGAGCAATGGCAACCTTGTAATGGTAACCTACCATATGTGTTATGATATGTATAAATATGATGATACCATTCTTACTATACACCAACGCGGTCCTATGTGAACCTTGCGGTTATATCTCTGATATAATCCACTTCTTATTTTTATGTTGTGTTCTTTTCGCTGTCAGTTTTTCGAAAATTGGAAAAAAAAGCGTCGCTTGAAAAGCAACGTCGCGAATTGATTTTGCTCCAAGCATTTGCAAAATCCTCAACTCTCTCATCAGAACATCGGAAAACAACTCGGAATCGTGCAGTCAACGGTGAGTCGTGTGATTAACGTTACTACGGAACCCTGAGCATCGAGCGGAAGGAGAAATGCGGTCAGAATGGATGGTCTATTAGTGATCAGGATGACAAGCGTGCCGTGAAAGCGTTCAGGCGGAATTCCAATGCTTCGATCAGGAATGTGGCCAACAAGTTGAATCAGTCCAAGCCTTTCGTTCAGAGAGCCAAGGACCGGGAGGGACCGCATACGTACAAAGTGCAGAAGGCTGACGAAGCCTCATTGTCCCATCATGGAGCATGAAACTCACGTCAAGGTGGACTTCCGGCAGCTTCCAGGGCCTCTGTTCTTCCCGCCCAGCACTAATTTGATGTTCCGGAGGAGGGTAGGAAGCAGAAACTTTCAAAGTTTGCCAAGAAATACATGAATTAGCAAGCGATCTGCTCATGTGGCAAACGGAGCGCACCGTTCATGACTACCGGGACTGTGAACGGGGAGTTCTACCTCAAGGAGTGTCTACTGAAGCCCTACGATCTTCTGGCCGGACTATTCAAATGTTGGCTTGGAGTACTACCAAGCCAGCGGGGTCGCTTTCGTACCCAAGGACATGGGACATGATCCCCTACGCCCACGCACTGGAACTAAGGCCCATCGAAAAATATTGAGCTATTATGAGGCAGGTACTCCGGAAGCATCACAAGGAGGTCAAATCTCAGGAAGACATGAAGAGAAAGGAGGTTTCCGTACAGAAGAGCCTAATGAGTGGGGTTAAGCGTAATATGCGAGCGTACGGTTATGGTATTGAAGTTGAACGAAATAAATATGTCAAAAGCTTACTAATGTGGTTTCTATGGTAGGTAATCTTGGTACCCACGTTGGCTAGGTCTACATTGAGCCTAGCCAAGGCCTCCAGAAGAATCTGGCCCCTGGGATTGGTTAGGCGGCTCCTCCACTCGAGCGCCCAAGCGTTGAAACGGGCTTAAGCCAGGTAGCTCAGTTGTCATCCGTTCGAGCATATTGGCGGTGCGTAGCAGCTGCAGAAGAACACTCCATTCTTTTTTACAACCTCGAAGCCTTCGTTTGTGGCAGACGCAACCTCCTGAACCGGGTACTGGCAAGTCGTCCATAATGCCGCAATATTGGACCTGTCCCCAATCCAGTTTCCGTTCCAGGCTGGGATGCGGTATGGGTTGAAAATTATAGCGATATCCGATGCCGACTCGCGAACTGTCTTGGGTTACCTGCATTACGATTGGCTCGTTGGAATACCCCCCCTGAAGTGCTTATTGGCTGGTTTCCCGGCGCACATCAAGCATTTGGAGGATCTTTGCAATCCCGCGCCTTGTGGCTTGTGCTGCCACACCTTCTGCACTCCCAGGAGATGGGCCCGCTCTCTAGGCATCTGAGGCATGCCTTCGGCGGCTGGTTTAGGCTAAGTGGGAATATGGACCATCGCACCTTCACCTTCGTCACTTTCAACGCCGCGTCCGCGTCGACTGCCGCTAACCTTATGGTTGTCACCTGGGTCCCGAGTAGACCTATGGTGCTATAATAAAGGATATTTATTTCCGAAATATCGCCCTCTACGATTTTTTTTTCCTATTTTTCGCCAGATATCACTCGTTTGCTGGCAGTATAAATGGAGCAGAGAAGATTTGACAAATAGTCAAAATAAACGTGTTCTTAAAAAGGTTCTTGGTTCAAATATTGGTGAATATGATTCTAATGCCTTATTGGTATCTTTTTTTTTTGTCTTTAAGCAATGACCAAAAATATGTTTGTAACAATTTTAGTTTTAATCCAGCCTGAAAGCACTTCTCCCGGCTTTGTTGATAAATCTACATTAATAGCTATTTTGCCACCAACACCTCCTCTATGTATCTTTAAAGCCGAAATGTGTACCAAGGGGGCCACTCTATAGACGGATGTGAAAACAAATTAATAAGATCATTAAGATTTTGAAAACGTTCTAGTAAAAGATGTTATGACCAATTGAGAACCTTCATAAAACCTATTGGCTGCCATCAAAACCAACATAAGACCAAATGGCCACAGCTGTCAAACTTCACTGTTATAACGTGGTTGTTTTTCTGTTATTCTGCTTTGTTCGATTCTCTGCTCTTCTGATTCATTTAGCAGTAAATAATGTCTAAGAAAAAAGTTCAAGTGTTGCGGGAAATTTTAGTTTATAGCAAAATATCCAAAACAAATTGAGCTTTTTATAGCGTATCGTGCTCCAAATCATATGCGTAATTAATTTTATAATGAATATTGGCACGATAAGAACCGAGAATTAATGCGCCTCGGAAATTATGCGAGTTTACAACAACAAAAACAAAATTGAAACAAGTAAATACGATAAATTCACCATGAATTTCCTAAAAATTGATGGAATTCATTAAGTTTATCCAAAAGAATGCCGAAATTGGTCTCCGAGCTACATTTTATTTGCATTACATATCAAATTTGGTGCATTTATTTTTCCACATGTCAACTATGGCGATTGAAAAAAAATCATAGTTTTTACAAAAAGCTAATTTATCTTCGCAATGGCTACTATAAAACTATTTGATCATTTGGTGCTCAATGCCAATTTGCCGTATGATGCATTTACTCGGGGCAAACCGCTTTTAAAATGCTTTTTCAACTGACCATTATAAGATAATATGAATGAGTCTAAAAA
>JASCZW010012585.1:0-28073 GCA_034211315.2 Aedes japonicus
AGTTTCGCAATGTCAGTCGTGTCCGACAACGACCGCGATGACAACGACGGATGTCAATTTCAATTTCGCTTCGTTCTAACGAGAATTCCAACTTTTGCTCATTTCAGTGCTTCGTGACGAGTTTCGGGTGGAGCCCAAAGACACCCGGGTGGCCGCCGGCGAGACGGCGCTGCTGGAATGTGGTGCCCCCAAGGGCAATCCGGAGCCCACCATCAGCTGGAAGAAGGACGAAATCATGCTGGACTTGGACGACTTTCGGCCGGCCAGCAGCAGCAAGGAACCGGCCCGGGTCCGGATAGTGGACGGCGGAAATCTACTGATTAGTGACGTACGACCGACCGACGAAGGCCGCTACCAGTGTCTGGCGCAGAATATGGTTGGCTCCCGCGAGAGTGCCTCGGCCAAGCTGACCGTGCAAGGTAAGCGAATGTGTATTGGGTTTATTAATTGCGGCGAAAGAAAATGAATAAGTTGTAACGATAATTATTGTTCCGTTTCGTCTGTCGCCACCGCCGGCCGCCTCGTCGATTGGGTTTCCGAATGATTCAGGGATTTTGATTTATGTCCACGACTTTGAGTCGCCACGGTTTGTTGTGTGCCCTTCGGCGTCCCAGCTGGAAGATGGTTCGTTAGTGGATCGAAATCTTCCAGACTGTGAGTTTCCAGATATGAATTTGAGGGGACGGACACAGAATTTCAACAGCTGGGAACCCTAATCGCGTGGTGGAACGACACAGAAGAAGCATATTTAACAGATAATGCAAATTTTCGCCGGAAGCAAAAATTCTGAAACAGGTTCCAATCCCGTCAAGCGTAACGAAGTCAGCAATTAAAGCAATTACACATGTCCGATTCTTCGGCAGTCTCTTCTGTTTTGAGAGCGGCTCCCTAAATCTGCCGTGGGATTTATTACCCGTCCCCAACAACGGTAGGATGCGACTACGAGCAATTTTTAGATTTACAAAACCTCAGAAATTGGTTCAAACATTGTCACAGGGCAGAATGCTATTCTTTTTCCCCCGTAAATTTATAGCTGCAGCTCGGAGTTTTCCGCACAGGGGGCTTGCACCTTCGAAATGGATTTCCCGAACATTAATCCACTGTGCTTTGACATTTTGGCTATAAATCGAAATGGTGCCACGTATAAGCAAGTGGAAAAGTTGCCACGTTGAAAGTTGTTTCCATTTACTTCCGGAAACAACGGCAATTTATTGCCTGTCGGAGTTGAAGCGATGCTTCTGGGGGGCGCCGAAAAAGAGAAGGTAACAGGTGCAATTGGGATTTTGCACTTTGGATTTAACGAAAGAACATGTGTTTTTTGTTTGTTTGTGTGGACTCAATGGGATTTCTGTAGTGTGGTCTCAATCCACTGACAATTTATTTACCAACTTGGCTCGGAGACAATTAGCTTTGATTGACTAAGCCTTTAGCTCGCGGCTGTTTACGGAAATCGTTGCTAATTTGGAAAGAGAAACATCTGTGCAGACCGATATGGTTCTTACGGTTCTACACAGAACAAAATAATGAGTCTTTAACAGGCGCGTAAAATTTCCCATCGATTAATTCCAAGCCAAAGAAGGTGTAGCAAGCAACGAAATTGTTTGCAATCTTGCATGCGCCATACAACAAAAGTTTGCATTCTGTCATACGACAGACTAGTTTCAGGCGCTGTCTAGCTTGAATTTAAATGAAATAATATCTCATTAATTTCTGCTAAATCTAGCATTTCCTTTATGAGCGTTAGATAACGCAGAAAAGTTGATGTTTCTTTCTAGCGGTGTATGGTATGTTAGCATGACGAGACAATGATTCGAGATCTTACTGTCAGACCTTCTTTTATTGGCACCATAGCAAGGCTAGCCAGATAGATAAAGAGAATAAAGGGAATGCTAGATTTGGCAGAAATTACTGGGATATTTCATGTAAATGTAAGCCAGATAACCCCTGAATCAAATCTGTCGTATGACAGATTGCGAACATTGTTGTTATGGCGCAGGCAAGATTGCAAACAATTTCGTTCTTAACACTTCCTTTTTGCTTGTAATTAAACGGGGAAAAAATTTTACGAGACCTAATAAAACTCATTATTGTTTTCTGCGTAGGAAGAGAACGAATTAAACACTGATCAAGCGAATAAAGAAGCTCAATTCCATTACGACTTCGACGAAAGCAAAGTCAACAACAGCAACGAACAGAATAACGAAGGAAAGAAGCGACAGTTGCCACAACAATGATGCAGTAGAAAAGGATTTAAGGGATCTGACGTGCTCACATGATAAAATAACAAATTTTTTCGGTGCGAAAATTGCTTGTTACCATGCAACGGTTATCCATAATAATGATTTTTTTGCTTGGAGCTCTGCCCAGGTAACCAATGAGCAGCTTAGCATATGCAGTAAATCAACTCCAAATTTGCATTTCAGATGCGACAAGCATTATATTAGCATTATAGCAGCATCATAAACGCTACCTGTAGTAAGAATGGTTTTAGAATGCTATTTCAAAGCTTGTAGCCTGTGATAAGCATTTGCAATGCAAAATATAGCATTTATGAAGCATTATCAAGGCATGTCAGTAAAAGCAGCCGTATATTGGGCCAAAAGTTGTATTTATGCTGCATTTGAGGCGACTTAATTGCTGATGATAGGTCATGCCGTGAGGACGCCTATTGATTACCTGGGAAGTGATAGTTTGATTTCTCGATTATTTAAAACTTTCAATAAGATGACAGAACTGACTGAACCTAGAGGTGCAAAATGCAAGGGTTCAAGTTTAACCAGTTAGATAACGCCCTGTTGAGGCATTTTCTGTTTTCAGTATTTAGTTCGTTCTCATTCCAACAGAATTTACAATTTAATGTATCTAGAAAATTCTCCCGTTAATGGCATGACTTAAAGTTAATTGGTACGCACAGAAAGACCTAGAGTTCGTGATTTAATAAGATGAAAAATGTTCTCTTAATGGTTTCTTTTCAGAACTTTTTTTAAAACTTCAAAGGGTTACAGCAAAGATGGTTACTGGTCTGCCAGTTTGAACGAACACTCGAACCTTCCTCTTGATGGAGCCCATCAGCCCTCGCACAGTGAAACGGACACAGATTCATCGTATTTCTTTGCCCGCATTTGATGGATGTCCTTGACTGCCCCACAGCTTCGTCGAAGTTACTGCTTTGAAATTGCCCAGGATTTATTGATTGGTTTAAATTCTGGGCAATTTTCCGAGGATTCATTAGCCTGTAGACAGAATCGATCTTATTGGCAGTATATTACTCCAGAACCACCTTGGAGTGGTGACAGCTGGCCGAATCGGGCCAAAAGTTTACTTTACCCCTTATGCTTGCGGATAAACGGCAATAAACGCTTTTTCAGGTATTCTTCGATATAAATTTGGGATCTCATCGTCGAGGCTGTGACGAATGGTTCCATGTTTAGGCCACAACTGCAAATCGCTTCCCATTTCAAGGCCTTATTCGCGTACTTGTCGGCAAACTCGAACTTGAATCTTCCCGGCACTTCCCCATGTTTCGTCATCCATCACAGCACAGCCCTTGTGTTCCGTATGTTTTGGCCACATCTCGGATTAAAAGACAGGGGTTGGCTTTGGCACTCCTCAACACCTCGCTGCGCAGCTGACGATCCATGGTTCCTGGTTTTTCTTAGGTCCGCTGATTTCTTCCCACACTCCGGGTTTCTTTGTAGGTGTTGAACACTCGACAAACTCTTGTTTTCGGTATCTTCATCACTTTAGCCAGCTTGGACCCGGACCACTCCGGATTTTCCAGGTGTTTGTGGACAATATTTTTACTTCTTCTTTCGATTCCATTTGACGTTATTTCTCAACGCAATCGACTACTTTGATCAAAGTAGTTCTAAGTAGTTCTAACAAACCACTGTCGCTAGAAGTGTAAACAAACCACTGTGAAAGATTTTCAATTCCCAACACTAGAGGCAATTTACTTTTAGTCAGCCTTTATCTTCATACTTCGAGAAAGATTTTTCATTAGGGCCCAACTAACAAATAAACAATGGCTTCTTCCGTTAATTTCTCGAAGTACATAATCTTCCCTTGGAAGCTTCTAATTGCTTCGAATAGAAGGACTCTTGTTCTTCGAAATGTCTATAGTAGATTCATGGGGTAAGTTTCCAATTTCGACAAGTTTATGAAATAAGCTTTTGTTTACGTTTGTCAGTTAAGCCCCTTATGAAAAATCTTTCTCGATTTTAGTTGTCAGATGTCCAAAATTGTCAAAATCATGTGAACTATGGTGTATCTATAATATATATCCTTTATATGCCATTCAAGTTCTAAATTTCCACAAAATGGACCTCCTTTATGGAAAGCAATTAAACCACCCTGATGAAATATCACAGATTAAATGTTAACAATGATCTACGATGGCACAGGGGTTGTGAAAATACTATTGTCTGCACTATTCCTTTCAAATTCTCAATTATTTTTCAAAGGACCACCCTAATGGAAGAAAATTAGGCAAACCCCAATAAAATAATGCGAATCTAGTAAAGACAATAGCCCATGATTTCCGTGAAGTTCCATGAAAGTTTAGGAAGTTTCAGACTTTCGAATGTTTTGAAAACTTCTGAGCACTTCAGAAAACTATAATTTTTATTGTGACTTGTGCTAACGACTCTGTAGTTTCGGACATCATCCTGTAGATGGGCAACATCTTGCCCAAAACCGGTCGACTAAAAAGGTATATTGAAAACGCCTTTTTACGTTTTGTAAGAACAATAAGTGTTGTGTCCTGTCTCGCGTCACGTCTCTCGAGTGGACTTCCGAAAAGTCCAAGAAATTTAATAGAAGTCCTTGAAATCACAGAAATATCCCCAAAATCTTGGAAACGTCGTCAAAACTTTAGAGAAGATATGTATCGGATTATAAATCGGAACTTCAAAAAACTCAAGAAAAAAAAACCACCAGAGGATTAACCGCGAAACTTCAAAGTTCATGAAACTTCAAAAGAAGTTCATGAAACTTCAAAGAAGTTTAAGAATCTTTAGTAAAATCCTCAAAACTTTTAAGAAGTTCTTGGAACTTCACAGAAGTGCTCAACAATTCAGAGAAAGTGTATTGATAGCTCCATATAGCAACACCTGATTAAAAACTATCAAAAAGGATATGAATTGCGATCTCCTGAAATGGTTGCTTGTATCATCAGATCCATTGATTACAAGCATTTGTGGTTTGCCCAAAAAGCATGAGAAACCTTTGTCTGGCGATGATAAACAGCTGCTAATAAAAGACGCGGTTGCAATTAAAAACGGCTTCGAAAACAAATGTTAAATTAATAATTAATAATAATTGAAATGAAAATCGGGTTAATTATAGTAACATATAATGAATAAAAATATTGACAAAAATAAAATGTACAATTATGCTAAAAATAATGAGTTTAGAGGTGTGGTTACCATGGCAACGAAATTTTTTATACTGTTTGAATAATGAAATAAAGTAAAACCATTGAAATTTGTTTTGATCATAACTTCCCAGCAGACGGTCGTGGACGGACAAACTAAACGCCACTTGAAAGCTCATTTAATGTAATATTAGATGCAGCCAAATCTATCTGCTCCTACTTGCTCCTAAGTGTGGTACAGCCTTCGAAAATACGACGAAAAAAACGGAAAAAAGTTCAATAACTCATCCCACTGAAATACTGCAGGTATAGTATATTCTAGAAAGTTTTGTATTTAGATATTGCAAATAACTTTGTAGAACATTATATTGTCCTTAAAATTAAAAACAAAATGTTTCAGTGAAAAATGTGTTTTTAGAGGTTAGTTCTTATAAAACGCTTTCTATCTCCAATTGGGTGAAACATGCAATTTTTATGTCTTCAGCAAAGTTGTTTGTATTGACTTTTTCTACAGTTTTGCTGAAAACATCATATCTCTATCTCAAAATCCGAAAAAAGTTGAATTTTTATCTCACTTTTAGGGAGATTGATCACAAAAATCATGCCGTCAAAATATGAAACTTGTTATATCTAGCAACCTTGCCAAAGACGCCATTGCTCTAGCTCCACTATTTAGGAAGCTATGAATTAAGAGCGTTAAAATCGACTTTTTGACCACTGTGCAACGGTGAGCTTTGAAAATTGAAAGATACAAGTTTGAAAGCGAGCGGAGGGCATTGAACGGTAGCATCCAAATCAGGCACATAACCATTTACCATACTACCCCATGCAGGGTAGGCAAGGTGGAGGAAATCCCCTTGACTGGTAAAAGGTTATGCAACCGATCGGGCTCCTAAACTACCTATTGTTTTTTTCTGGTTGTAGCGATTTGTCCCTCTCCCAATACTGCCTAACGCGGGTGAGAAATTATCTCCCGCTGTTGAGCTTATTTTTAGCATGCACCGCGTACTTCACACATTATAAATAACTGCTAATTATAAATGTGTGCAATAGTTCAATGCCCACCGCTCGTTTTCAAACTTGTATCTTTCAATTTCAAAGCCTGCCGTTGCCCTATACGGAAATATCAATACATCTCTTCATGTCTATTCGTTCTGTAAACTACCGTCCACTCTAGCGCTTCGCATGGAGATGAGAAATTATCTGTTTCTGACAAACTTTATCCAAAGATCGTCACTTCCGCGCATGGGAGAATACAAAAAACAACAATCGAAGTGTAATTCAGAGAAGTTCACGGAACTACAGAGAAGTCCTCAGGACTTCGGATTAATTCACATAACTTCAGAGAAGTCTTAGGAGCTTTATGTAAGTACGTAGATTTTCAGAAAATACTTCAAATCTACAGAGAAGCCCATGAATCTTACGAGTCTGTTTTCAGATAAATTTATAGTACTTTAGAGAAGATTATGAGATAAACTTTAGAGAAATTAAGGGAACTTCAAAGATATTTATGGAATTTAATGGAATTTTGGTTTGTTTCTTGATTATTGAGATTTTTAGCCTCAGGCTGGTTCATCTCCCGTCGTTGTCACTCAAATATCTCTTTTGGGTATACGTAACTCGTCCGTAGGTGAGATTTGAACTCGTGATTTTGGCGTGAGAAGTATGGATGTTAACCGCTACACCGGAGTCATCTCCTTTTATGGAATACTTAAAAAGTTCCCGAAATTTTAGAGAAATTCATGGTACTGTAGAGAAGTTCACTAAACTTTTAAAAAGATTACGGAACCTTTTTCTTGATTTTTCTTGAAATTAACGGAAATTCAGAGAAGTTCACGGATATCAAATATATTTGAAAACGTACTACACTGTTTGCAAATGATTGCATTTATGTATATTTGGTAATTTGTTTGACATTCAATCACTGCTCTTGTCTGACAGTGTAGTAATTAATTTCAGAAGGTTTTGTAAAAAAAATGTTTGAACTATCCTGGGTTCGCTTCTGTTATGAAATCAGCATATCTGCTGTTGGAAGAAGATGAGCCAGATAAAATCTTCCGTAGTAAACTTCTGAGAAGACCTCGGAATTTCAGATAAATCATTGAAACTTCAAAGAAAATAACGGAGGAATGATCACGGAACTTCAAAAAAATAAATAAAAAAATAACGAGAGATTTTAAGAGAAGTTCACGGATATTCAGAAAAATACACATAAAATTAGAAAATCCTCAAAATTCCAGAAAAGTTTATGGAATCTTAAAGACGTTCTAGTTAATTAGAGAAATTCAGGGTATTAAACAGAAGTTCACAAAACTTAAAAAAAAATTCACATAGTTTCAGAGAAAGCCTCGGAATTCAGAAACGTTAACGGAAGTTTAAGTCCTTGAAACTTCAGAAAAGTTTAAGGAAATTCAGAGAAGTTTATGAAACTTCAAAGGATCAAAGAAACTTAAAAGGAATTCGTGGAGCTTCCAAGAAGTCTTTATACCTTCTGATTGATTTGCGAACTTCAGAGAAGGCTCTGGAACCTAAGAGAAATCTGAAGATGATTGATATGCTGAAGGTCTTTGAAATAATTTCTGACCAACCTGGTAGCATACAAAATCTCAGAAATGTATGACTTGAATAGATGACACTCACAAAATCTTCAAAATGATTCCTGATAGTAGTGAAGTCTTAAAAAAATATTCAAAGAATTTTACAAGATCTTTGATATCCTTAAGTTTAACAGAATGAATGTTGAGCAATCTGGTTGGTAACATGAAAAAATATCTGACTGGCGTGATTAGAATTGATGGTTCATCGTCATCTTTTTGACTTTATTGTGTCCCTACTGGGACCTTACGCCTACCCTTAACTAGCTGTTGTAGTTGCACTTCCTCAGTTAATAATTCTTTCAATTCCAAGTACAAATTTTACATGACTATGATGGTGTAGCAGGTACAAGCCACCTCCAGTATGGTGTTGGTTTGAAGCTGCGCCTTTGCCGACTGAGCTAAGGAAGCATTTACATAGGTGGTTAGAATATTGTATTGAAACAATGGTAATGTTGAAATCTTAGAATCTGGTATCAAGAAAGGTGGACACGGTAGTCCAATGAATAGCTGTTCACCCTGAAGTCTTGAAATAATACCCCGAGGACTTTCCCAGTATCTAACCCACCTGGTTTGATGGTCTTCCCTTAGCTAGTCGGTAAAGGCGTGGCTACAAAGCAACACCATGCTTTAGATGACTGGGTTCGATTTCCGGTCTGGTCAGAGCCTTTTTCGTTGAGGAAATTTCTCGACTCCCTGGGCATAGAGTATGATTGTACAATGCCACACAATCATACTGATCCAAAAATGGTACCTGGCATCGAAAACAAGCAGTAAGCAAATTTTGAAAGCAATAAGTTTGAAATACCAAGCATAGATAGGAATCATAAACAAATCATAAGAGAGACGTGACTTGGACAGTTGATAAGCACAACCCAAGAAACAATTCTAGATTTATTCCAGCCGTATAGCATTGCACCCGGCTTTTTTGTTAAAATTACATTCAAAACTGTTTTATCCACCAACACCTCCTCTATGCATCTCTAAAGCCGAAATACGTACAAACTGGCCCACTCTATAGACGGTTGCGCAAACAAGTTAATAAAACCTTTATCAGACCATAAATATTTGGAAAATGTTCTAGTGAAAGATGTTATGACCACTTGAGAACCTTCACAAAGCTTATTGGCTGCCATGAAAACTAGCATACGGCCAAATGGCCACAGCTGTCAAACTTCACTGTGATATCGTGGTTGGTTTTGTTGTTCTGCTTTGGTTGATTCTGTGCTGTTCTGATTCATTTAGCAGAACTAAATTTTACATGTGGAGCTTTTTGAAGGAAAAAATGTTTCTATGGTGTTCAAGACCCCTCCTCTCATAGAAAAGGGGGCACTCATTCAAATTAAACTGAAATTTCTGCATAACTCTAGAACTAACAAAGCAAATGGAACCAAATTGGTCATGTAGGGTTTTTGGAGGCAAAAAATGTTCCTACTGTAGTTTGAGACCTCTTCTCTCTCTAGTTTAGAGTGGGCAGGGGGTTAACACAATTGAGGAGGGGAGGGAGGGCTCACATGAAACACAAGTTTCTGCATAACTCTGGAATTAATCAATTAAATGGAACCAAATTGGGCACGTAGAGGTTTTTGAAGACAAGAAATTTTTCTACGGCGGCTTGAAACCCCTCCGCTCTCTGTAAGAAGGGGACTCTCATATAAATAAAACAAAAATTTCTACATAACTCGAGAACCAATCAAGAATATGGAACCAAATTTGGCGTATGGTAGTTTTCGGACAAAATGTTTTTTCTATTGTAGTTTGAGATTCCTCCCCATTCTAATCAAGCAAACGGAACCAAATTTTTCATTCGGCGTTTTTTGGAGGCAAAGATTGGATGGTGGTATGAGGTCATACGAATGAAACACAAATTTCAACCAATCATGAGAGCTATCCAGGTTACTAACGCACAAAACGTGTATTTCTCGGGTAAGAAGCATGTTCAGAAGTTTGAATCCTTGCTATGTCAAGAAAAAAACTTATTCCGAAAAACAACCATTTACGACCAGTTCTATTAAATTTTCATTCATTTAGTTGCAAGCCTAGCAGCGCATGCACCGGGTTCAGCTAGTTCCTTATATTTTAATATGGCTATTGACAAAAATCCCAGTTTTGCCACAAAGCCAATTTGTCTTCGCAATGACTATCACAAAACTACTAGGCCATTTGGTGGTTTTTCTCGATGCCAATTTGCAGTTTAATGGATTTATTGGAGGCAACATGGTTTTAAAATACTTTTTCAACTGACCATCATTAGATAATATGAGTTATACCTAAAACGGCATTTTAAAACCACATTTTACGAGTTTATAAAGTCGTTTTAAAACCTTTGATAGAATTTTTTTTTGATGGTTGTAAATAAGCTGCACAGATAAAAAGAAACACTGAATTTTCTGCGTTATCTAATGCACATAAAGGGAATGCTAGATTTGGCAGAAAATAATGGGATATTTTATGTAAATTTAAGCCAGATAACGCCTGAATCGAGCCTATTGTATGAAAGATTTCAAAAAATATCGTTGTTTACGCTCCTTTGGCTTGGAATTACACGAGGGGAAATTTTACGCGCTTGTTAAAATTAATTATTTTTTTCTGTGTGTGTACACGCGTAGAAAATTTTACAGTATTCAGTAATTTTTTACCGAACTATCAACAGCTGAACGTTCGGTGATCCGATTTACTGGATTTCTGTGAAATTTTACAGTATTCCGGAAAAAAAATTACCGGAACTTGTCAAATTTTTCCGAAATCTGGTAAATCGGATTACAGAACATTCAGCTTTTGAAAGTTCGGTAAAAAATTACCGAATACTGTAAAATTTTCTAAGTGTGTAGGTTCTTATAAACCTTACTAAAACATGAAAACAATTGGTACTTCTTGGTGCTATAATAAAACCAAATAGAGTCCTAGTGGCTTTCATAAAACTTTAATAAAGCCTAGTAAAGCTGTTTGGTTTTGGCAATGTTACTTGGAAAAATCTTCAAAATAATTCATGATTGTTGTGAAGTGTTGAGAAAATATGTATTGAACTTTCCTAAGATCTTTGACGACCTGAGAGATTACGGTGTTGGTTTGATGGTAAGCTGAAATTGCCTGACCATCAAAGTTCAATTATATTCGCGGTAAACAACACGTCGAAAGCAGTGCGATTATGTTCACGCTACAGAAAGAGAGTAGACTCGAACTTCAATAGTCAGGCAATTCCAGGTGGGGGGACATTCTTCTGTTACGGGTTGGGGCTATTAAAAGTCCTAGGTTTGTGCATATTTCAACCACTAACATCATATGGGAGTAATATTTCCGCGCAACAACACTAGTTTTTGCTCTTTGGCTGAACTTCGTCTGCTAAGTTTCGTGTGGTAGGACCTAAACTGAACTCGAAGGTTCGACCACTTCACCTGAAGTTGATTTTTGTGGAAGATGTTTCCGGATCTCTTTCCACACTGAGGTGATAACAATTTTTGTAATAAGGCTAGTTCGCGACAAAATCTGGACACCCCAAATACGTTTTTCTCTGGAAATACTTCATCAACGCGTGAAATATTTCACAGACTGATGAACGTATGTCTGTTCATTGTGTAAAATATTTATTTGGCGATACTGCAAGCTTTTAGATCGAAGAGGGCGTCGAAAGAAGAGCAAGTGCTAAAAGCAAATGTGTGCGGTCGCATTGAAAATCCGTATCTGTCAGCAAGAAAACTTGCAGAAAAACTTGGTTTGACTGCAAGCACTGTGCATAACGTTTTTATGCTGGTGATACTACTTTCAGTGAGGGTGCTGAAAATTTTGCGAAATTTACTTCGGAATCTTACTTCCCCTCTTTGTTCACAAAATCAGATACGTCTATTTGAAAAAGTACTAGAGAATTTGCTCATGTTTGCCACTGAAGAATATCCAGAGTGCCATATAGCTTATGTGCAAGTATTGAGCAAACATGTTTGACAAACTGTAATAACTGGCATCACACTTTTTGACAAATTGCTAAATAATTGGAATGAGTTTCATACCGTATCCATAATTTGGTAGTAGTGTGAATGCAAAGGCTCATCCCGTAACGCCTTGAATTTAATAAAACAACGAAGTTTCTTGATTAATTGTTTAATTTTATTCAATTGAAAGACAATTTCTAGCATTTATTAAAAATTGGATAGGTTGATTTCAATCCTAGGCAATCAACCCAACCATACTAGACCGTCCACTAGGGATCAGCAAAGCAAACATCACCCAGAAATGCATGGCCTTCCACCAATCCACTATCGCTTGCCAGTGCCTCAAAAAGCACCTCTTTCAGTGTTTCCAGGGATCCATCACTCCCCACCTTGGAAAAGTGCTGGTACAACAGCTCGGTCACGATCGGTTCCACCCGCTCGCCATGCAGAATAGCCACAGATAACTGCCGACGAAGTTGCATTTCTTCTTCGAAACCCATTTCCAACTCCAAACCTGCACCCTGGAGAAAGCATCCAATTCTATCGGCAAGATCGGCAGCAATACCGTACGCCTGCCGTTGATCCAAAACCTGCAGGTTGTTCCCAGTGGGGACATTTATTTTCCTACCGTAAAGGTACAGCAATCCGACAGTGACCAGATGCAAAGCTCCAATCACATCCGGAGAGTGTGTGATCGAGGCCAAACCGCTCGATTGCTTCAAATTGTCCTCGTTTCCGATGAGGTGCATCTGCTGTTCCAAGAGGGCAGGACGCTGTGGAACTGAGCTATCCAGCATTCCCAACAAATCCCGTTTGCCACGAGCTGGGGCGGTGTTAATCTTTTCGAACCGGTGCGAGTTTGCCACCCCAAGAAGTGTGTTCAGCTGGTTCTTTTCCAACCGTAGAATGCAATCGCTTTCCCTGAGCGGCGGAGCGCCATCAGAGCCTACTGCATAGACCAATGGCACTCTATCCGAAAGCTTCCCCCAATTCAACAGCAGCCCATAGATGCTTAAAGAGAACCGGTTGCACCTTTCATCGGGGTGACCAATGCTTAATGGCTCAAGAACGTTTTTCGACAGCTTGACCGTTCCGGTTGGCTTCCGGATCGCACTCTGTACCTCCCGGGCAACAACGGGAAAGCGAATTGCTTCGGAAAATGCAACTACGAATGGAGCGAGATGTTGCGTCATGATCTGCGAGCGCTTCGAAATGTCACCAACTTGAGTTAGCTTGTTCAAAGATTCACCTAATTTGCCAATCTGTAGTTCACTGTTTTCACCACTCGGCAAAATTTGACCGTAGCTGAATGGATTGGACAGCGCAACGGTGTTTGAGGTTCCGATCACACTGGTCCAGGTACTGGGAATCTGCTTTCTCAGTCCATCGTAGACCTCCTTGTCGATGTAGAACGTTGACCCGGTAACGAATCCAATAATGTACAGATCCCGGTTACGGTAAATGAAACCGACTTGAGTGGCGCCATCCTTGATTACCGCCTTGGTGATTCCTTCCCGGCGCTTTGTAACCTTGATGTTACCGTAGATCTCGTTCGGCTCCGTCAACACAGACTTCAGCTCGTCGATGAATTGCAGGTAGGCTCTGTCATTGGATCGAAACTGCTGCAAATCACCCGTCTTAACGGAACTAGCTTGACGCCTGACGCGGGAAAATAAAGACTGTTGCATTTCGAGGCGCGTTCCTTCTATGCGGTCGGACTGCACGGCACAAACTGATAGGAAAGAACGCGCGGAGAATGTGTTTTAAATGTGTCTTATGATTGAATTTGTATAATAGAGTTCCCTTGAAGGACTTCCCCACTGATAGCGATCGACTGGTTTACAAACGAACGGTTTTGTTATTGCTCCCCCAGCTGATAACGTGTGGCTTTAAATATAACTGGGAAAAAATGTTCTTCTAAATATGTTTATTATGGTTCAACAATTTGAACTCTCTCGGGAAATCATCCGCCAGCCCTAACTTAAAGTTTCAAATCACAACCAAACTGCAGTCGGAAATGAACCGACCAAAACTCGTCACCGCCCCGTCGTCGTCATCATCATCGTTATCCCATCGAGAGCCGGAATTAATTAAATTTTGCAACTCAGACAATTTGCATCCACGAGGACACAAGAGGGGGGGGGGGGGTCCAGCACACGTCCTTCAACCTGCACCAACTGCCACTATTCGGCCAAGTGTGCGTGGCGTGATGCGGTTGGACTGAATTGAAATTTTAATAAGTGTGCCCAGAGCCCATCTTTCCCCACTCGAGGGGGGGGGGTGTTGTGGGATTTGCAATTCCTGTGTGAGTCGAACAAATCATCATCGGTAATTATTGCAAACTGTCGATGTTTATTGGTAAATTTACGCTTTGGAGTGTTCCGGCTGTCGATGGGTTTTGTGTTGATTGCACTCTTGGGAGACCGCGTTCAATGCGGTTGGTATTCATCAAATGGCCCATTGTCTAATAGGCTGTTTGAATAATTTTGAGAGTTTTCGACTATACGTTGGTTATATTGGTTTGATACTGGCGTTTTTCCTGTGTTTCACTGTTGAGTAATTCTCAGTCAAACCAGATCGCGACTGACATGAGGTCTTTTGAAATTGATTTCTTTGTGCCTGATTCATCGAATGTGGTGTAAAAATGAGAATGGCACTTCCCTAAACTGGAATCGACGGACCCCTTACTAGTCAAGGGATCAAACAGTTTTGTAGATTTTGCGCCATTTTGAACGTGCTGATCATGCCATAGTTCTTAAATTTGCTTAAAAAAAATGGTGACCGCCATATTGGATTTTATTTATTAATTTACTCATATGTTTGTTAAGTTGTTGAGTTTGTTGAGTTCTATTAAGTAAATTAAGACTTGAAGGACTTTTTAGTGTTACAATGATTTTCACTGGTGAAATAAGCGCTGCAATTCCAGACATTATAAATTTAGCTAATTTTCTGTTCTTCAATATGGATTCAACTTCGAAACTACTTCTAAAGGGTGTTTCGATGAAAATTTGGTCGACTTAAACTTGACGCATTTCCTTTCATCGTGCATTGCACACCCCTCATTTTGAAGATGTGTGCGTGTAGTATCATGCCTCTATTTTTATTAAGAGATTAGTACTTCAGTTATAAAAATGTCGTCGAGGGAAGAGAAGCAACGCATCTCTTTTTCACGTTCATGGCGAAAATCTAAACTACTCATATTATTGAATGTGGCTAAATCATCTATTACCAACGTTTTAAAAGTATTCGGTGAACGTTTGTTGACCGCCAGGAAAGTTGAATCGGGCCACAGCGTCGACAAAAAGAGTTGCCCGCTGTTTCAAGCGGAACCCCAACCTCTCCGTCCAAGATATGTGGCTTGAAGAGCAACGTTTACATTGCGACCGTAACCGTCAACCAGGAAATTTATCTGAGCGAGTGCCTACAAAAACGTCTTCTGCTTTCCTGAAGCGACACAATTGTTCCGTTCTATTCTGGCCGGATTTGACATCTTGCCATTACGGAAGAAAGGCCATGGGGTGGTATGCTGCCAACAACGTTCAAGTGGTGCCCAAGGACAAGAACCCTTCCAACACGTCAGAGCTCCACCCAATCGAACAATATTGGGCCATCGTCAAGCGGAACCTAAAAAAGACTCAACAATCTGTTGTGAGCGAGCAGCAGTTCAAGGCAAACTCTCGTTCTGCTCTCTAAATCTTATGGCAGGTGTTAAACGATAGACCCGGAAATTCACATTCGGAAAAAAGGAAGCATAGCTGCATATTTCTCCTCTATTCTGTTTTAACTGAACTTGAAAAAGAAAAAGAATCTGACTCATTAATCAAAACTTTGATCGACTTCCTTTTCAGAGAGATTAAATGACTTTTGCGCTATTAAAGCTATGTGGCTTGAAAAATTTCAATTACCAAGGTGAGGACGAGTTAATCCGATTAGTTTGTACTTTTGAATTATCTAATTCTTTTAACTGATTATAAGAAGAGCAGGTCAAATAATTCCGCTTGACCTATTAATTGTTCAGATGACCCAATCTTTACAAGTCGATCAGTTTTTCTCACTTCCTTTAGTTCCAATTCAACCCAATAAAGTTTAACCTGGTCGCGACAAGACAATTGCTCTTGTAAAGGGTGTCCCACATCAAATTGCATCACGGAAAAAACGCTGTAGAAAATTGCCCAATAGGTAGTTTTTCTCGAAAATTTGGGTAGAAGTAGTTTTAATTGTTAATTTTTTGTTGTATTTTTATCGCTGTATTTTCGCATATTAAAAAAATCAAGGTACAGCCCCGAACTGATGACGAAAGACTACGCAACTTAATGTTACATTTTAAAATGCAACATTCTTTGAATTAATCCTTTCTGGCCTAAAACTTTCCAAGCGCTATTATACTAGCAATTTGGTGTGTTCTAATTAAATTTGTGCTCAATAACATGAAAATGATTGAAAAGAAGAGGATATGTTTTTTTTAAAGATTTGCCAACTCGTCCAAACTATCCTGGAGTTTAGAACTTAAAAGCTACATTTGTAACAGAAGCTTTATCTGCTATACAATGTTATGATATGTATTTAAACATATTCAATGAAGGCCCTGAAAGACCAACAGTCAGTATTAGATAATCTTGGGATATTCTATGCCAAACGAATTACCTTAACTTTGTATAGCCCGTATAGCTGTTTCTTTTATGTCTGTGGACATTTCAGAATATTCAATGAATATGTTTGGATATTCATCGTTGCTTTGTATAGCCCAACAGGCTACCATTACTTCTATATATGTTAAGTCCTAAACTCAAGGTCAGTTTTTATAAACTTGAACATCCCATGATTTTCTCATAATGACTGGTCACCAAGAAATGATTAAATGAATTTGTTTGAATTCATACCGTCACTTTTCATAGGTTTTAAAGCTAATGTTACGGCTATAGATCCCAGCTTTTGAATTCAAGAACATTTTTGTTGACCTAGAACTTCAGAAGATATCTTACTATTTTTGTTGGCATCCATAATGTCTGTTGTTTTTCCAAGTTATTCAATGAATATGTTTCAATACACATCGTAGTTTTGCATATCCCAGAAGAGCTTTGTTACAACTAAAGGTCCTATATTTTAATCTCAAGGATACTTTGGATGACCTAGAACATGCCATATGGCTTTATAATGTTAATTGACCTCTACTGTAAATCTTAAGTTCTGAACGCCAGGACAGTTTTGGTAACCTAGAACATCTCAAGTTTATCTTCTTCTGTATTTTTACGCTCGAAAATATTCACTGAATATGCTTGAATACGTGACATAACATTGTTTTGCCCAAAAAAACTACTTTTTATACCGTAGGTTTTAAGTTCTAAACTCAACCTTATATAGCCAAAAAAAAACAGTTGCTTAAAATGTAGATCTTGAACTTAAAAACAGTTTGGATGACCTAGATGATCCCAGTGTATCTCAGTATCTCATGTATTTTACCTTTCGAAATGATTCACTGAATTTGGTTGAAAACTTAGCGTAATTTTGTTTAACCCAAAAAGCTATAGTTTGAACACACATCGTAACGTTATATAGCTCTAAAAGCCATTGTCACATCTGTTGATCTGACGGTCAGAATTCGAGAACATTTTGTATAACCTAGAACATTCCAGCAGGGTTGCGGCTTATCATTTTTGACTCAGGCATATTCATTTGCCAATATCTCCTTTCAGAGGGTCGATTTGATAATATGATGTATGATGAACTTGTAGTGCATGAGTAGACCTACAACTTTATTTAACAGTACCTTGCTCTAACCCCTATATCTTCGACATGAGAGCGTATATTCACAGTGATCTTCACGATGATAATCGCGTGATCTTCACCGCGAATATCATCGCGAAGATCACTGCGAATATACGCTCTTATTCCTCAGATCTAAGAGATAGAGCTATGTATTGTTAGACCAAGTTGTAGGTCTACTCATGCACCATAAGTTCATCATACATTATATTTTGAAATTGAGCTTCTGAGAAGAGCTATCGGCAAATGAATATGGATAAGTCAAAAATGATAAGCCGCAACCTTGCATTCCAGAAAGTTGCACAAATATTTAACGTTTTTCAACGAGAATTTAATAAAACGTTTGCATATGCCCCATATTCTAAAACAATGCTTTAAAGACTGTATTCGATGAAATTTGGACACACAAAATAGGTCACCAAAAATTTTCCTTGAGCCCGATTCTTTTCAAACTTTCTGGAAATAAAGTACTACTAAATGGTTAAGTTTTGACATCATTGGTTTGTTGAACCTCTTCTCCCAACCCAAATGCCCGCACCTTTGCATTGACCCCTTCATCAAATTTTGGGCAATGATAGGACCGACTTGCTTACTTACTTTTAACCACACTTTCTTTAGTTCAAGTTCATTTTCTATCAGTTTTGGAGTTTTAACCAGCTTTGCCTTCATGATTGCCCAACATTTTTCAATTGGGCGAAGTTCCGGAGTGTTTGGAAGGTTGACGTCTTTTGGTACAAAAACTACATTATTATCTTTGTACCAGTCTAAGACGGGCCGGGCATAGTGGCAAGATGCCAAATCCGGCCAAAACAGTGTCGAGCCATCGTGAGATCTCAAGAAGGGCAGAAGTCGTTTTTGGAGGCATTCGTCCTTGTAGATTTGTCCGTTGACGGTTCCAGAGGTGATGAAGGGCTGACTCATTTTGCCACATCCGCAGATCGCTTGCCAGACAAGGAATTTTTTGGCGAATTTCGACAGTTTCTTGTTCCGTACTCTCTCCGGAACGGCCAACTTATAGGTGGCGACGTAGTGTTCCTGTCCTGGCATTTGTTTGGTGTCGGCTTTAATGTAGGTCTCATCGTCCATCACAATGCAGAACGGTTTTGTGAGTTACTCCCTGTACATTTTTCTTGCACGAGTTTTGGCCACCGAGTTCTGTTTATCGCTTCTGTTTGGTGCCTTCTTTACCTTGTTCACATGTAATTCAGAACGTTGCATTGTTTTCTGCACAAAACAAGCTGAAACTATCGCCTTTTTCGCAACATCGCTGATCGAAATGTTAGGATAACGCTTAAATTGGTTCAATACCTGGCCTTCTCCGGATTTGATGTGCCACGTTTTTTGCCACTACCACTTTTCCGCTTGGTTGTCTTAGGGTCCTTGAACGTTTTGATTACATGAGATACGGTTGAATGTGCGATTCCGAGCTGTTTTCCGATCCATCGATGAGAAACGTTTGGGTTTTCGAAGTGAGTGCCCAAAATTTGTTGGCGCACTATTTCTTCATTCGAAGCCATCACTGAAATCACTCGACCGATTTTCACGAAACTTATTACACAATTGACACAACACAATGAAATACATTAGGTTAAAATTTAAATAATTTTTACCCACACGCTATAAAGTTACGAGCAATTGCGTGTGTCCAAATTTCATCGAATACAGTCTTTAAACTAAAAATAAGGCATTTAATTTTTCTTCCTGGACTTTTTCATATTCAGGATCGTCAATTAGGCCATAAATTTATATGTTTTTATCCTTCCCATAGCAGAAATTATGAAGAACAAATTTGTCGAAGACAATGTACAGTTTTATTAAGTTTGTAATTTTCTACATCCATTTTGCTTTCTGGGGTCATATATAACCCCATAGGCCTTAAGAAGTTGATATACTTTTTTAGACAAACTGTATCGTTTATAAATTTTTCAATATTATGTGGCCCAAAACCAACAATCTCTATTGAAGTTGATGCGTAGAAATATTTTCAAACGATGCAAACGGTGCAAACATTTTGAACTTGTTTTGAGAAATGATCGAGATTTTAACGCTCAAAACCTGACCACATTTCGTGACGGTTGCAATGCGATTTTTTTTTAATTGTACTCCAGTATAGAAAACAAAGACGTAGTCCTACGCCAAAATGGCGTAATCCGAAAAGCAACGTTGCGAAGGTCGATTTCATTCCAGTATTGAGGACAACTCGAGGTGTTGTAGAGCAGTTTCATTCATCGTAATGACGGTCATCTCTGCGTTGATCGAAATATTCGGGATGTTGGATTAAGTCTCGGGTATTGTTCGACTGGCTGCCAATTAAAAAACCTTCTCGGAATGATCTTTTCCTCAAACTCTCTAAACGAGATCTTACTGGGCTAAGTGAAATCCTGCAAATCCTTCTTCTTCAGTTGCATAGGCATCATTACTTTGTATGACACAAAACGTATATCCTTGCCTCTCGGCGATCCACTTCACAATTTTCAAATCATAGGAGCCTAACCGTAGTGGTACTAACCCTATAACACGGTCATTAGGAGTTTCAACGGATATGCCGGATAGATACAATCAAAGCATGCTGTCTACTGTGGCGAAGTAATTGCAGATTGCTCTGAATAGTCAGATCCACGACGGAGTTGCAATGTCCCTTGCGGAATCGGTTCAAATTCCCCGTCGTTCTCACGTTTCCTCTTAGAGGGCCCAAAAAACAGAAACTGGAGTTTTCGGTACAGCCTCGATCAGTTCCTTGAAGCTCGTGTGAATTTCAAGCTATATTTCATCCAACAGAGGATCTCATTCTTCAGGTCTTCAAAGTTTCATCATTTTACTGCAGGCGTTACTCAGCCAGAACAGATTATTGTTGCTTGAAACCTTCGCACATGTGGTATAATCCATCATCGAGCACTTAAGACAAAACCGAGCCGAGGAAAATCCTTGGACTCAACTACCGCGGCACTTCTGGATAGTTCTGAAGAAAATGAATATGTTTTTTGGCTCAGGAAGTACTAGCACAGCGGTCCCAAGCTCAATGATTCGCCTCTAATAACGTTACTCGCACCAACACATCCTCAAATATTCTGTCAAAATAACAAAGCGATTCAAAACAAAGCCAACGATACTACATATATACCGAAAGGTACACACAAGCGCAAGAGTGTATTGCAAGGGTCAGACTGCAAGGTTTACTTCGGACCTAAGGGTTCTACAACAGTGAATCAAATTCAAATCGCTAGTTTCATATCGATTGTTGACTACAATCCGCTCGGTGAGCTCGTTTGTGCAGCTCTCACACACGCTAAGCATTATGAGAATCGTAACCTGTAATATGTTTGTTTTCACGATATTTTTTTTTCTGCGTGTAGCTTATGAAGATGCTCTAACTGACGAATAGTATAATCACTGACAAACGGATGGCACCACCAGCGGAATCGATGATAGCAGTGTTACAATGACGGATGGAAGTCACTTACGGGTTGTTTCCTTATGACGTTGTGTGGCTTCTTCCGTAAATTTCTCGTGGCACAAAGGCTAACAATGTAAGCTTCCAATTCAATCGTATAGGTGAGGTCTTCCTCTTCCAAATGACCGTGGTTGATTGAGTGGGCGTGTTTTAAATGACGAGAAATTCGCAGAAGAAGCCATTGTTTACGTTTGTCAGTTAGGCCCTAATGAAAAATCTTTGTCGAGTTCATCTAGCGATGAATGATTATATACCAGTTAGTGAATATCTCGCAAACTGACACACTGCTAATACGATGTTGAAGACGAACAATGTTGCTGTCTTCCTTACAGCTGATCGCTGAAGGTGCTAAGCGATGATAAAGATGCAATGGACTAAACGATGTCCGACGATCCTACGCGAAGTTTGCTAGTTTGGATCGGAATTGGAATGAAAACAACGGCAGGAAGATTCGGTTAGTTATGAATAATCCGGTGATCAATGTATTGCTCAGCAGTGGTGGCTGGCTCATTGCAGATAAAACAGCACTAGTAGTGGCTTGGTGTGTGTGAGGTGGGATATATTTTACGTGCAATGGCAGCAGGCTTTTTTCAAACCACTCTCAAGCTGGCTCATAATTTTCGCAAATATAATCATACCAGACTGATTTGGTCGTAATATTTTGAATGGTGGCGATGCGGGTGGTGGCATTGATGACGATGGTGCAGCTTGGGATATTTTCCAGGCGGTTTTTACGGATGAACTGATTAAAAAGTTGACGCACTAAAACCGAACACTAACTTAAAACACAACATGGTGCACAGTATGCGTAGTACAGGGTAATTATACAGATCACGTTACGCAGAAGTCTTGTGAGACCAGCGGACTGATCGGCGACACGCCATAGCGTTCCAACCACAATTTTCATCATCTACTTAGGTGAGTGAGCTTTATTACCTCTTACCTTTGGAATCTTAACATTAAACCTGCCTGATGTAATGTCGGTCTATAAGCAACCAATTGGGCCTTTTCGTGTATGCAACTTTGCCCCATTCGATAGATATATCATTAAATGCAATCTTCGTTAGATTTCTTCTATCTGATATTCTGATTTAAGGCTTTGCCAGCTGTATTTGCTCTACACAACCCAAAATTGTACAAAACAAACTAAAATAAAACTGATTTGAAGCACTAAAAAGATTTTAATATATGATTTCCATTCGTCCATTCGATAATGAAAACATTGAAATTTTCTCTACACAGATTTTGTTCTTTTGGTTTAGATGAGCCATATGAAAAATAAACCATCACAAACTCAAATACTTCTATTAAATTTTTACCAAACACAACATTTTCAATACTTTATTGTTACAACAGGCCATAGAAAATAGAAACAAATATGTCCCTATTATTGGGTCTACGGTTTTCACTTAAATCATTGTTAATTTAACTATGTAAGCAATTAGTTTATAACGGGTGGCTATTATCTGTATATCTAGGCTGAATTACTCGGTTAATTGGTTGAACTTAGAGCCAAATTCAGATCCTTCAAAGCTCGTGGGAATAATTTGTTTAGCTTCACTAGTGAAATCATGGTATCTAAAAAGTTGAGGAAATAAAAAATTACGTGAAAGTAAACAAGTATAAATTGTCTGGTAATGACTCAATTTCGTCGCAAATAATTGATTATACTGGTAGCAACATAATTTTGTTAATTATCGCTGAACTAATGAAATATTTGGAACGAATGAAGGAGCTAAGCCTACGTTACATCCCGTTACCCTATCAACCGTTTTTCCAAAAACAAAACTTATGAGTTTAATCATTTACTTCCGATAGCACCTGTTTGCATCACTTCCGTTGCGTTTAAACAAAAAGGGGTAAGGCTGACAGCCTCTACGACTGAAAAAGATTTGGTTCTTATTTAATAATCTATCTTGTAAAATTCGTTTTTTTTTTTTGGACCTCGTGACTATCATTTAAAAATGGCTCAATTTATTGTTACAACAAAATTTACTTAAAATTCCTAAAATTCGCAATAACTTCAGAACGGCTGGGTTTTAATGTGCTTTTTTTTTTAAAAAAAAATGATTACGTAGAGTCTATTTTTGGTAAAGTAATATTGGAAAACACGCGATTTCATAAAATTAATAAAATCCATAAAAATTTGAAAACAAAAATATTCAAAAACTAAAGAAGTGACCATCTAAAACTCTCCACCATATATTAGGACAGAACATCCAGTTTTAAAAAAAAAAATTTTTTTTAAATTCGAAGGGAGGGTCCTCTGAGAAGTCAATGTTTGTTATTTTTTCGACATGAATTAACATTTTTTAATTTTCAGTGTTTTGTTTTCTTAAAGAACACTTGACCTAAAACTTTTTCTCAGACAAAATTTTGACCAGAATAATCGTTTACATGTTATGATTTGTTTTTTGAAAAAACTAAATTCATTATTTACATAAGCCTTTATAGAAAATTAGTCCAGGAAATTTAAGGATTTTTTTTATGAAAAATGTTACCTTGGGAAGAAATTTACATATGGACAAAATTTCATTACAACTGGAAACTGTGGAGGCATAATCAATATATTTTTAGCGATTCTGGCTGGAAATGCCCAAGATTTACTTCAACAGTTTTTCGCGAAAACTGAGGAAGAAATGAAAAATAAAACGAAGAAAGAATTCAAGAACTCATGCCTACACGCATGTCTTCGTCCGCCATTGCGAATGTTCCGGTTAACTGCCGGAAGGCCGCTCGCAAGGTCGTAGATTTTTTTGCAATTAAGCTTAAATAATTACTTTCCATGGGAAATTTGTCAAATGTAATGATCTGTCTTTTCTTTTTTTATCAGCATCCAAAAAAAAAATCCATTTTTTTTAATGCAAACGTTTTAGGTTGTTATAAGCATTTGGAAAATCAAAAACGGAAAAATGAGGCAGAAGGGAGAGGAGCTGTTGAAAATTCCTTAAGTTCCTTCTAAGACATGTGTAAACTGTCACTAAATCTTAATCTTAATGATTATGTATAATTTCAGATTGTTTATGCATTGGGGTCGTTTTTGACCAATAAACATCTCAAAAAAGCACTTACGTCAAAACGGAATAAACTAGGGGCCTGAAATTGTCTGACTTTTCCTAACTTTTATAAACAAAGGTATTTTGGGTAGCTACAGCTTTCAGCGACCTCTAGAGGTGACACTACAATAAAACTTACACATAGTGCATTCAGGGTCAAAAAAGACCCAAGATTTTGACACGCTCCCAAAACTTTATTTTAAAACCGATTTTTGATATCTTTCCCTCAAATGAAAGGTTTGGATTCGAAAACCGACGTGCTTGCTTGTTTTTTAATAAACTGGCCATTGTAGGCACACAAGAACCCCGAACCGGTTGTTGTATGCATCCGAAGAGGAGAATCTTGGACCCTCATACATCCGTACCGTTCGATGGCTCAAAATTCACGATTTCGAATACTGATCTTCGAAAACATCATGTCATAGACCAACCAAAGGATTTGGTCACATCCGGATACTCTGGAACCGGTTCTGGTAGGGTCCAAAGAGGACAATTCTGAAACCTCAACTATTTGGACCGTTCGACGGATCAAAATTCATGATTTTGAATACTGATATCCAAAAACAGCATGTCATAGATCAACCAGAAGATTAGACCTCATCCGAATACCCTGGAACAGGTTCTGGTAGGGTCCAAAGAGGACAACTTTGAAACCCCAAGTATTTCTCCGGTCGATGGCTAAAACTTTCGTGGTTTGGAATACTGATATCCAAAAACATCATCGGCATAGACTAATCCGGACATTTGGCCACATTCCGATACTCTGGAACCGATTCCGGTAGCGGCCAAATATGAAAAATTTTAGAGCTTTTGAATTTTATGTACGGTCGATAGCTCACAAAATTCATGATTTTATATACAGGTTACTCTGAAACCTAATACCACAGAGGTCATACACTCACACACATCGATGGCTCTCAAATTTAAAGTTTTTTTTATCCTGAACTTTTATTTTGTTAAAGGCCGCACGTAACACTCAGTAAGGAATTGAGGGTACTGCAGTCCATGGTACGCATATAACATGTATATGTTGCAAGCCTTGTGTAGCAACTTTCAAAAACTGTTTATCAGTGACAATTCCACAAGAGAAACCAGACCGAAATTGGGAGTATTACGTTTTTCTTTAGGTACAACTAGTTGTACTACAGTGGTGACTCGATTTTATCAGTTCCCGATTTTATCTACTCCAGATTTTGTCTACCCCGATTTTATCAGCTTTTGCACCCGTATGAGACATTTTATCAGCTAGTATGAGCAAAAAATATTATTAAATGTTTAGTACTTTCAAAAGCAATTAGTATTGCTTGACAATAGAATTTGTGGGAACGTTCCAAAATTACGATAGCTGGGGTCATCCAAAAATTACGTGATGTTTTTTAGTTCTTCTCCCTTTTTTGCAGGATTATTTAATACAGTTCGAAAAAAAAATGTATAGATTATAAATCAACACAAACCCTTCCTTCCTACATCAACCTTTACATAATTTGTGGATGACCCCATTTTATAGAAAGGGAGATATAGTTCGTGTATGCAAAAAGAAATTTTGATCAATCATGTTGATCAAGGCAGTTAGGACTTTTCTTATACAACAGGATTATTCTAGGATGTCGTGAACCATATCATGATGGTTCTGGGTGAGTTGAAAATGATTCATAGAATGAGAATACTCAATGGTTAAAATTAAAGATAGTTAGAATAAATAACGGGATGGAAATTATCTTATATGTATGTTTGGAAACCACTCATTCATCAATAATCGTGGTATTTTTGGTGCAATCATCAATATCGTTGATAGCTCCAGGCGTTTTTCTTTGATCGCGGGATGTTGAAGCTGGTGGTTCAAACTCCGGTGCGGTTTCTGAGTTGTCCAGTTCCTGCTGTTCGAGCTCCATCGGATTTTCCTCCAAGATCGCTTTATTACCGCACAGATAAAAATAATTAATTTTAACAAGCGTGTAAAATATCCCCTCGTTTAAAACCATTCAGGCGTTATCTGCCCTTAATTTACATGAAATATCCCATTTTTTTCTGGCAAATCTAGCATTCCCTTTATGTGCATTAGATAACGCAGAAAATTCAATGTTTCTTTTTATCTGTGCGTACTTTTCACTGCTGACCAAGCCTCGTACATCCAGTAGCAAACATCCTTCAAGGAGATCTGTTTTAAGCGCAGATCCATGTAATCCTCCAAATCATGAGATCACGACGTAGAGCAAAAGCTTCTCGCGATACAAAAGTTTGCAGTTTTTGTATGACGTTCTGGTCCATACACAGATAAAAGAAACATTGAATTTTCTGCGTTATCTATACTGCACATAAAGGAAATGCTAGATTTGCCAGAAAAAAAATGGGATATTTCATATAAATTAAGGGCGAATAACGCCTGATCCAGCCTGTTGTATGACAGATTGCCAATATTTTTGTATGGCACATGAAAAAATGCAAACAATTTCGTTGTTCACGCCTCCTTTAGCTTGGATTTAAACGAGGGGATATTTTACACGCTTGTTAAAATTAATTATTTTTATCTGTGTATGATGAGCAGAGCAGTTGTTCAATAGCAATATAGCTTTTGGAGGAATGCCTTGCTCAGCAGCAAACTTACGCATGGCTGGCACAAACTCATTGAAAACCCAATTTTTAAATAATTCGCGTGGCATCGAAGCATTGTTGGAGCTCAAGTATGTAATGGGTGGTAGCTTAACATTTTTGAAAGCTCTGGGGTTGTGAGATTTTCCAATAATCACCATGCGTACCTTCTGGTCTCCTGTAACATTGCAGCAGGGCATGAAGGTGAGTCTCTCCTTATTAACCTTCCGATCCGGTGCATTTCCTTCACTTGGGCCAACGAGTATTTCAGATGGAAGCATTTTAAAAAACAGGCCGGACTCATCTGCATTGTAGATTATTTGAGCAGTTAATTCACGACGCTGTATTTCTTCATGACACTGCTCGAGGAAACCTGCAATGCTACCCGAATCACTCGAAAGCACTTCTTCGCAAATCTTGAGTTTCCGGATTCCGTATCTTACTTTGAAATTATGGCCCAGTGCCGTGAGAATTTGAAGGAATCGGGCACACCACAACGTTCAGCGAAAGATTTGGCTTTCATTATTGTCGTTGATACAGTTTTGTTGACGCGTCTTTGATTGAGGAACCACAGGAACAAAGTATTTTTCAAATTTTTATACGCACCCTACTCAAAACATACTCGAAGCTTTTGGTCCGTCGGCAATTCTTGTTGGAGGCAGCTCGAAGAATAGATTCCGCATTTTCCTGCATTTTGCGTACAGTTGTAGGACGGATGTCAAACTTTACAGCGATTTCTGCCTTAGTTGTTCCCTTGTCATCAAGGTTTCGAAGAATTTTTACTTTATCCTTAAGAGTAAGAGAGCTACGCTTCTTTCTCTCAAAGTTTTGAAACTGATGTTTCACCCGACAACAACTCAGCAGCGCGAGACTCTTGGAACTGGGTCACAGGGTCGGCGCACTACTGGACAAACTCGAGGGGCTTCGTGGACTAAAGGACACTCAAGCTTTCAAATAAATAAACTACACAGAACGGATAAACTCATACACTGTATTCTATCTGCTGTTTTTCGTGTGGTTGGACATATGACGTTCCTTCAAAACTACGAAGACGACGGCGACTTTGACGACTACAGTCTCGCGAGCGCTCGCGATCAGGTGTCAGAAAGATTCCGGCGATGGCGGACGAACAAATCCCAACCTTAGGCAAAGATGGTGAGTGGAACTACCGGCTGGTGTACCGTTGGTTACAGCGCGATGGCGGTCAGACTGGCGCGTCTACCGTTCGTAGGCTGTAGTGCGATGGCGGTTGGTTCGCTCACTTCGACCGAGACGGTGATCTGGTGACGGGCTGGGATAGCGGTTGCTTAGCCGGTTCCG